>JABFEX010000521.1:0-74893 GCA_013623515.1 Fusarium illudens | reverse complement strand
TAATGCCCTTTAATATAATTAGGCAATATCTAATAAGCTTTATAGATATATTATATACTAAAACCCCGCATTAATAAACCTTATTCCGCTACTTCTCTTAATATATAATATAAAGTTTAATATAAATAATATAAATCTATAATAAATCTAGTATCTCCCCCCTAACTATTTATCCTTCCTTAAACCTATTTACTTCTTTACTCTGGTCTGTATAAACCGTTCAGCTGGCCAACCTTGCATAGTCCATTTTGCTTCTACAACATCGCCTCCCATAATAAGCGTATGCTCCAACAAGCAACTATCATTCTTCATCTGCGCTCCACTAAGAAGTCTGCTCCCGGTTCGCAACACGCATCTATCGCCGATCTCGAGCCTGTTCAAGTCAAACTTCCCGCGCGTGTTGATATGCGCGACGACGCTCGCATCATCGACCACAACTCTATCCCCAAGAGTAATCAAATCCGGCTCAGTAAACATCAGACTGGGCGTTCCGTTTGCGAACAGAGCGCAGTCCTTCCCAATGTTGGCACCCAGTGCCCTGAAGTACAGCACTATCCAACTGGTTCCTGTCAGGAGCCCCAAGACACCGTTGCCCTGGTAGCACTTCTGTCGAATGCGCTCGATGCCGAGGAAGACCTGCCAACGCTGACAATATGAGGATTTATCCCAGTCATAATTCCCAGGCATGCGGCGACCAAGTAACGACCACTTTGATCCAATGACGATGACTAGGGCAGCGATAGCTTGAATCGTGGTCAAGACAGCGATCATGATCAAAGTCACAATGAAGACCGCCGCTAGGTCATACCACACGCCAAGTCCTTGTCGCAGATACCGTTTAACAACGAAGTCCGCAACCTGGACAGACGATATGCTCGGGATGTTCCAATAGAACGCAGTGAACACGGTGAAGAATGAGGAGTAACAGAATATCGTAAAGGGTCCAAGGACACGGTATGGGGCAAGATTGAGATAAAAGGCACGGCCGAACGGAGACAAGTCCTGCTTGGGAGTGTCATCATCAGAGCTGTCGTCCGTCTCGCTCTCGGATGTTGTGAAGGGATCGGCCGAGATGTGATATCCTTCCTTCTTCAGGCCCTTGCCTGACGCTGCAAGTGTATCATCGCTGTTCATATGCGAGATTTTGGTACGGACGCGCGAGTTCCTCCTTTGGCGCCCAGTTCCCATCAAAGTTTCGTCGCTACTCATGTGCTGGATCCGGACTCGAGGGTTCCCCTTCTCCGGAACATGGCGGCTTGTCGACAAGCACACAGCATCGCCTCCTTTAGAACCGACATAAGTCCCTCCAGGCGAGTAAGTCTTCCCTCTTCGTGTCAACGCACCAGATCCCATGGTAACTTTCTCTCCCACCTCAACGCCAGGTAAAAGACAAACACGGTCGGCTATCATGGCGCGGTCTTTGATGGCGACCTTCTCAGACCCGAGGCCGTCAGAAGTCACCAGGTGAGCGCGAGAGCCAAACACGACGTCGTTTCCAACATCCAAAAGATGGTAGTCGCCAATGCTGGGGCCGGTCCCTGGCCAGTATACGCGCTCGCCGACTTTTGCCCCCAACATTCTCAAGGCCACGGATGTTGCCTCGTAATGTTGCCCGAACATAGAAGTTACGTCGTGGAGTCGAGGAACAGGACAGAGAGCTTTGGTGACGCTTGCTCTCCAAGTAGCCACAGTGCCCTCACATGGTGCGCAATCTGGGCCAATCCTCCCAAATGCTGCGTCCAGGACTCCCTTGACCATTACTGTGAACCCAAACAGCAAGAATGGTCCAAAAAGAGATTTCAACACGAGTGCAAGGTAGTGATACCCTACTCGGTCCGGTTCAGCAAACCAACTTATGATGCCTCGTAGTGGCGAGTCACTCTCTGAAGGCTTCTGCATGACCATGCCGACCAGGCCAGCCATCCAAGGGAGGAGAGTCAAGAACCAGCCGACAAACTTGAGTGGCATCGTGAAAAGGCACTGTAGTAGCCAGTGAGGCTCTTGGGCTTGGCTTGGCAGCTGATCCCGATATGCCTCGTCCGCATCCTCCATTTCCCAACTGGACGAGCTGAAGCCGAGACAAGTGTTGGGCGGCATCTCGGATCCTGGAGCTATGATTGAGGCGACGCCGACAGAGCAGCTCGCTCCTATCGTGATGCGGCCCAGATGCATGCTTGTATTGCCTTCCGCTGCGAACGGGCGGCAAATACACCTTGCAAGGACAGTGCCGTCCCCGATGTCGAGAAGATCCCATTCTCCAAGGGCCGCCCCCGCGAGCTTGACATTTTTCCCAATCTTAGCTCCCATGAGCCGACAATAGAGACGCTCCATAGTATCATTCATGTTGAAGAAGCCTTTGCCGCAAATACTCGTAATTTTCTGAACCATCCACCACCGAGTATGGTAGACTCCCCACATGGGATAGAGGCCTTCTCGATAGCGACCGATGATGAGCCACTTGGCGGCTATGCCGACAAAGGGCGCGACGCAGCGAACAGCGACTCGCGAGATAAGGATGGAGACGGTCAAATTGAAGAGTCTTCCAGGAACCGAGTTGTTTGTAGGTAGCTTCTGACTGTAGGCTAGGGCGACCATGAAAACAGTCCATTGGAAGGCACGCCTCAGGGGGTAGATAACCACCAGAGGGATCAGCTGCACCAACATGAGAAGCGGATTGGTAGAGCTGCAGGTCTCGACACAACCTGCGACGCTGTCGTCGACCTTTCCATCATCGGATTGATTCGAGTTTGACACTTTGTCGATGTGTGTCGTAATGGCCATAACCGTTCCCTCGTTGAACACAAGACTGATGGGCAGATGAACGTTGAACTGGGCACGTAGCGCCGACATGAGGCGGCCAGCTCCCAAGGAATCCCCTCCCAGACTAAAAAAGTCAACATCAGGAGGTAGATCCATTGAAGGAATCGACAAGGTCTCTGCAAATGCTTTTGTGACCAGTCCCTCTGTGGTTGCGCTCAACTTCTCCATGGAGTCGTTCAGGAACCGCTCGACCTCCTTGTGCAGCTCAGCGACATCAACAATCCCTGAGCTACTTCTTGGAAGTGGCCTAGGCAATGCGTGTATCTGACTTGGGATCATATAGTTGTCGATCGCGACTCCCAGACCTCGCCGGATGTCATTGACCAGATCGGCCCCGATCATGTCGCTGCCAGCTTGTGTCCGGGCTAGGATAGCCTCGGGTCCACCATCCTTCGGGTCCCGGCGGCAGAAGACTTCCATGTCTTGCGGAAGAAGACTTTCTATCAGTCTTGACAGTTCAACGTAGCCAACTGAACAGGCAGAGCATTCGATTGGGACAGACAGCGCGGTGTCAGGGGCTGGACATGACGCCTCCCAGTGTCTTTCCAGGTATGGTGTGTCATCACTCATGTCGGGCAGTCCTAATCGCTGGCCAAGCTTGATTCGAAGGACCTTATTGTTCTTCTTGGGAAGATCGTCCATGTAGGTTATCAAAACCGGCCATTTGACTTGTTGGAGAGATGACTTCAAAGCGCTGTGCAAGGTCTTAAGATCCACTCGAGGGACTTTCGGAGGCGTCACCAAAGCGACTGCAACAACCTCCTGGAGGACATCGTGACATGCCGAAAATGCCAAGGCTTGCGTGACCCTTCCGCTGATCGGGGATTCGTTGGACATAGATGCTGACATGATGGCGTTCTCAACCTCGAACGGGGAGATCAACTCTCCACCGCGGTTGATGACTTCTTTGCTTCTTCCCGTGATGTAGAGATAGCCGTCATCATCCATGTAGCCGAGGTCGCCCGTATCAAACCAGCCATCCTGGTTAAAGGGGGACTTGTCATACGTGCCGTCTGGCTTCAGATAGCCGGGAAAGACAGGTTCACCACGAACGCAAATTCTTCCAACCGTTCCATTCGAAACCGCGATCTCTGACCAATCCAGGATCGCGAGCTCCGGGCCGGTACTAATACCGGATGTCCCCTCGCGATCCAGGCGATAGTCAAGAGGGGGTGTAGAGATGGGCATGCACCTGCGTCCGTTAGTAGTTGGCCGTAGCTTTAGTCATAATACTTACTCAGTCATTCCATAACTAGGCAGCACAATGCAGTTGAAAGTATCACGCAGCTGGCAGGCCAGAGATGGTAGGAGACCACCAGCGGCATTGCAAGCCAGGCGAATGCGACTGTTCTCCAAGGCTTTGGTCCGTACCGTTGCCTCGGCCAGAATGACGGAATGCATGGATGGCGATGCGTAGTACCAAGTAGGCTGAATATCCTCGGCCACGTCCCAAAAGAGGTCGGGGTCGAACGCAGAACAACAGACTGTCGAGCCACCAGAGAAAATCGGCGCAAAGATGTTTCTCACCAGGCCACCACTATTGGAAGTCAGGTAATCGGATACTTTCAGGGGCATCAAGAACCACTTACACGTGATATAGGGGCATCATGTTCAAGCAGATGTCCTGCGAAGTAAGGCCCCATGACTCCATCACGAAGACAATCCCAGCGATGATCGAATGGGTTGTCAGGGGCACAACTTTCTTTGTTCCCGATGTCCCGCTTGTGAAAAGAATCAGGCCTATATCGTCGGCATTGTTCGGTTCAGACCGAATGTTGCTTTCAGGGATTGCTGCCCCCTCCACTGTGGTGACCCAGATATCATCGCCACGAGTCCAGTTCACAATGAAGATCTGGATGTCGTTCTTCGCAACCCAAGCGTTGTCAAGCAAGAGCTTTTTGTAATCTTCCTTTGTGGTCAAGATACATTTGGCTCTGGCCTGCAGAACGTCCGCTTGGAACTGCTCAGGGCCGGTTGCTGGATTGATGGGTGCTGCTGTATAGTAGGTGGTGACTGCGATACATGTGGCTGCAAGGATTGGACCGTTGGGGAGAGCAATGGCGACAACGGGTTTTGTCCCAAACGAGTCAATCGGCAGCTGGAAGTTGCTGACAAAATGGTGCAGGCCTCGATAAGTGATGTAGTTGCCAGCATTTGTAGCTCGCAGAGCAGGCTCGTTGCCACATCCGATGAACTGGGAAAACGACGTGTATGACTTCTTCACTAGCTCTTTGGTGGCCTCCACTAGCCAAGCTGAGTCGCCATCATCCCGTGCCTTCACTTCCTCGGGGAGAAGCCTGAAGAGTCGTGTATGGCATTTGATAAGATCAAACGTCGGCCACTCCCCAGGGATCTCGGTCAAGAAGAGATAAAGGAGATGCATGGGTCGAATGGACGGTTCAGGCGTGCTGGGAATCGAGGCCAGGAGGCGGACCTTGTCCAATTCCGGGCTTTGTAGTGTCTGGAACTGCCGGCTTTGCTTGACTTCTGCCGGCGATAAGTCGTACAGCTCCATTAAGAGAGTCGAGACGTCAGGAGGGGGGTGTTCTTGATTCATAGTAGGCATTGACAGATTGTGTTCAAGATCTCTAGGTAAGATATATGAAGTCTTGACATAAAACGATGGTGATATAAACATTTAACATTGGATAGCGGTCGGGATCTGACATATATATACCCATTCGGGCTCGCCATGCAAAGTGCACAGTCCCGGGGTGATCGAACCGACGATTCGGGGATCGAGATAACGCAACACATGCCAGTCCTTCACGGGAGACTTCATTCCCCCTGGTTCCTCTATTTCTTTGCTTTGCCATAGTCAAGAATGACATGTGGAAACTTGCCCAGCATCAAGCAGAAAGCCGTTTCAGTCAGGACGCTTGCCAAATGCCGATCCTGATGATCAGGATAATGTGTAGAGATGCCTTGAGATTCAACGCGGCCGTGAACACGCTGCACTAGACATTGACGACGCGGCGTCAAAAGTCTCGATCAAATCTAAGACATGTATTAGAACAGGCTCACAATTAACGTCCGAGGTTCCGAAACCAGTGGGTGGACGGGAGTTGAGCCGCGAGCTTCAAAATGCCCCTCGGCCCACCTTGCACCTCGGGAAGATGTTGAGACAGGTTATCTTATTCTCGGAGGCGTGTCGTATAGGCGAACTTGTAAGGGAAGTAGGAGACTAAAGCTCCCACCTACTGATGCAGGGACGGAACACATCAGGGGGGCCTCAGCAGACATGTCGGCAATTGTGGCCTCTCTAGGAGTCTTGTGTGAAGCAATCGCCTACCTAGACATCAGTCAAGAGTATCAGAATCCAAGAGTACAATTATCAAGCCCACCTCTAACCACACGCTCCGGAAAAGCGGATCTGGTAGGCGCCCGCAGCGTGTTCCTGGATCTGTTCAGAGCCGGCGGCTGCACGGAAGATTGTCCTACATTAACGGAAACCCGTCCCCCTAGCCAGTATTGGAATGGGAGCTCACGCATATCTCCAGAGAAGCGCCGGATTGTCGCAGCGCAGACTTAAGGCTATCGCGAGATAAGCAGACCACAGCCCCGAGAGGGAGTTCAGATGAAGATCCATGCCTGCTGCAGCAACCTGTTCACACCAGGCCAAGCCAAGAAAGCAAACATATGTGTGATCGACAGGTCGGGTTCCAGTACAGACCGAAGCTATAAGTGGGCAAATCGGCGCCTCGTCGGACAATAGAGCATTGCAGTCCTTGCAATTACCTAGGCGAACGTCAAGAGGCAAATCGATCCATGTTGATGAGGTTTGAGTGACCCCCACGAAACGCTTAAGATCAATGTTGCGACACAAACAGTCCAGTCGGGTTACTACCCCGTCCATGATGCGCCTGAGCCAGGAGCGATTAGCTAAAACCCGCAGAGGAGTGCTCCTATCTTCAGTACCCTATGAGCATCATTCGTCTAAAGAGAAGCACTGTTTTACAACGGACGCGTCTCATAGTGGATGCGCCGAGAGACGGGAAGGGGACGGGATCAAGAGCCGCGTTCACGTCCATGAGACTCAACATGCCTATGACATCAACAGATCAAGATCCAATGCCAGGTGTTTCTCTGGGAGGAGACATTTGCGAGCTTTGCGAAACTTCGCGAGGAAAGAATGAAGTCCGGCGACGTTATGCCGTCTGGCATCCCGGCATCGCTAAACATGCACGAAAGCCCGGTAAAGCGCATATGGCGTTTAATTGCATAAATGATATCCTTGCACGTGCATTCTTTCCTGTCTGGCTGCTCACAAGTGGGCCTCGGTGGCCTTCACTTCGCCGTCTGCTCAACACATCCAGTAAATGCGACAGCGTTCGCTTGTTTCTACAGAGCAGCCAAGATGGCTTCAGAAACCCCCATCTCCACGTGCGTGTCATTGCACACTCGACACGACACGTGAAGATCACTTGCTGACAGATCCCTAGTGTCTACGTGCAGAACCTGGAAGAGCACATCAAACTTGAGTCTTTGACGGAAGCCTTGAGGGCGATATTCTCCGAGTTTGGCAACGTCGTCGATGTCGTGGCCAAGAAAAACTTGAAGGCCAAAGGCCAGGCCTTCATCGTCTACGATGATCCCGAAAGCGCGCGAACCGCGATCGAGGAGGTAGATGGTTTCGAGCTCTTCAATAAGCCGATGAAGGTAGCACTGGCGCGCACCAGAAGCGACAAGACAGTCGAGATGGGCTGCAGCCAAGAAGAATTTGAATCCCACAAGAGACACAGACAGGCAGAAAAGGGTATGCGACAACACCTCATTAGCGCCCAACCGAATGGTCACTGACTTCTGCTCCCAGACAAACGCAAGGCCCTCGAGGCTGCCGAAGAACAGAGACAGCTGAGCAAGCGAGGCCCGGGCGCAGCAACAGACAACCGACCAACAAAGGCGACCAGGCCATCGGGTCTCAAGTCAACAAGCGCTGCGGCAGCAGGCGGCGTCCTGGACGAGTTCCTCCCTCCCAACAAGATTCTGTTCGTTCAGAACCTTCCCGAAGACTACGACATCGAGGCTTTGACCGGTGTTTTCGGGCGGTTCGAGGGCTTCCGAGAGGTCAGACTGGTGCCCGGCCGTCGGGGTATTGCTTTCGTCGAGTACGAGGCAGAGCAAGGTGCCATTACCGCCAAGGAGAACACTGCCGGCATGAACTTGGGAGAAAAGCCCATCAAGGTCACGTACCAGCGCCAGTGAGGCAATCTGTAACAATAATAATAGCCTATCGACTCGTAATGTCATAGTTTCCACGCCCTTCCCTCATCGCGAGCCAAAACCAAGGTTCCCCCGCATGTCACTCGCTTGTCTCAGGTCGAGTAGTTAATCCGGCCATCCGTTCCCCTATCTCCGCCCTGTGATGATAGGCGATTGTCCTCCGAACAGAGCCTCAGAAGATGACATCGTCGTCATCCTCAGCACCGAGAAGATCAGCCGGCGCTGATTCTTCCTTCTGAGACTGGTTGCCACCTTGTGCCGCCTCCTGCGCAGCACGTCTCGCCTTCATCTCGGCATCGGCAGCGGCAGTGTCGCGTTGCTTCTTGTTCGCGACCTATCACCCAATCTTGTTAGATACGTCTTCACAGGCAACTAAGTAAACTTGCCTTCTTCAGTCTGTAAAACTCCTCACGATCTAGTTCATCCAACTCGGAGTTGATATACTTGATCGTGTTCTCGGTTCGTGGGATAATGACGTGCTCGATAGCATTCACTTGAGGTCACAATCAGTATGAGGAGAGGACATGGGAATCGAGGTGACTGACCACGTCGGTTCACGACTTTGATAACCTCGTCAAGAATGACAAAGGCCGTCTGCAAGCTAGCAAGTTCAACCAGAGCTTCCACGGCTCTTGCGTAGGTCTCTCTGCATCGCTGAACTTGCTGTCCTCCCTTGCCCAGACCCGTCAGGCCAAAGTCATTATTGCCTTCGGTAAGGTAGCTCTCAAACGCTGGGAGCAAGACGCCGGAAACATTGTCTTGCTTGGTGCGGACGCGAAATCGAGCCGACTTGGCGGATTCTTGCACTTGGTATCCAATGTCGCCGCCCACAGCGTAGGTTACTTCTGCGAGGGAGAAGGCAGCAATTTGCATCACTCGACCCATTTTCCGCTTCGCCTCGTCGATTCGTCTCGTGATCTCTATAGCATTACGGTATCAGCATGCGAGGATGGTTTCGAACGGTGGAGGGGAGGATGATAGGGAGACAGACCTCGGAATCGCCTAGATAGAGATATTCGGTCAGTTACTGAAGACGCATAGGCGCTAGGACATCTCGTACTTGGTAAGAGCCTCGCTCTTCCTCTTCAACAAGCTATGCCCAGTCTCGGCCCCCTTGAGCTTCGCCTTCATGATACCCAGCGACTGCCGGGTTGGGAAGACGGCCTCGCGATCCTAGGGTCATCAGTATTTCCATCTCCACAGTGGCAATCCAAGTTCAATGACTCACTGCAGCTCCCGACATCTTGAGCAACGACTATAGGTGTGTTCGGAGCAGATTCCGTCTAACTAGAAGGTCAAATTGGTCGAAGGCTGGCGGAGCTTCACGTTGCGTCAAGGCACCTTCGTCACACGTGCACTAACGTCAACTAGTAAGCCGATAGCTTACCTTACCTGCACACTGCCAAGGTGCTGTGCAGTTGCTGGGCAGCTGGTACCCAGGCCGTAAACAGCTAGTGCATATCGCTGTAAGCGAACGACCTCTCCACTCTGCCACACTGCTGGTGGAGCTCAGTCAGAGGCCGCTGGACCCGTCATTGTCCGTCGCTGACCAGCGCGAGCCCAAGGAAAAATACAACAAAAGTTACGCGCCCGAGCCTTACAAGTGTCTGTCGACATCATTCGCCTCCGCTCCGTTGGATCGCGCTGTATTCGAAGCGTCGACGAGGACCCGGACGGCCACGATACCGATCGCTCGGCCACGGATCGGCTTTCGAGGAGCATAAAAGTCGCAGCGCCGTTGCGTACAGGCAGACCCTCTTTCACCTTCTCGGCTGGCCTCGACGATGTACGGCTCACACTGATCTCTACCGCCCGCTCTCTTCGCGAAACCCTGTCCGTCACCTTTCTTACTTGAACGGCCGTATCGATCACCATGGCCCCCATTGTCCCAACCCCGAATGGGGCGCGCAGGCAGCCGCAACTGCACCTTGTGGTACGCTTGTTCCCAACGCGTGTCCGCAATCAAGCCATAACTAACACTCTACAACCAGTCCAACGAAGATTCCGTCTACGAGCAAGATATCATCCGCAACTCCGCTAGTGTTAAGCCTTGGCTAGCATATATTGAATTCAAGGCTCGCCATGGCACCGTGGTTGAGCAAGCATTCGTGATGGAGCGGGCATGCGCCCAGCTGCCTCGATCCTACAAGCTCTGGAAGCTGGTATGTCCTCATCACAGCAGCTTTACCTCCTTCTTGCGGTTCTCGTTATCACTAACATTCAATAGTATCTTCTGTTCCGAGCCAAGCATGTGGCCAAGCTAAATCCAGCGATTTTCGTCGCCGAGTACCGCAAGGTTAACGCTCTCTTCGAGAAAGCTCTGATCCTTCTCAACAAGATGCCAAGGATATGGGAAATATATCTGAGGTTCCTCACCAAGCAACCACTCGTGACCCTAACCCGACGAACCTTCGATCGCGCCCTGAGAGCCCTTCCGATCACTCAACACAACCGCATATGGGCTGTTTATCGCCCCTTCGCCAACTCCGCTGCAGGAACAACAGCCGTGAAGATCTGGCGACGGTACATGCAAGTGCATCCCGAGGATGCCGAGGACTTCATCGAACTTCTTGTCCAGACAGGCCTGTATACCGAGGCTGCCCTGAAATTCATCGATATTCTGAACAATACCCGGTTCAACAGCAAGCATGGGAAGGGACATTACGAACTCTGGAGCGAGATGGTTGACCTGCTTGTCGAACACGCAGCCGAAATCGAGACGGGGTATGAGACGGGAATCGACGCCGAACGCATCATCAGGAGTGGCATCGCTCGATTTGCTGACCAAAGAGGAAAGCTATGGTCAGGGCTAGCGACCTACTGGATCCGACGAGGAAGCTTTGAACGGGCCCGTGACGTCTTTGAAGAGGGCATCACTACGGTCATGACTGTCCGAGATTTCACCCTCATCTTCGAGGCCTACACCGAGTTCGAAGAGTCTATTATCGGCGCTCTCATGGAAGTGGCATCTACACGAGCCGAAAAGGGCATCGAGGACGAGAATGCGGATTTCGAGTTGGACATCAGGATGATGCGTTTTGAACAACTCATGGATCGACGACCTTTTCTTCTCAACGACGTCCTATTGCGTCAAAACCCGAACAGCGTACCCGAATGGGAGAAGAGGGTGGCTCTTTGGGGTGACAACAAGAAAGAAGTTGCACTGACCTATACCGACGCGATTGCGGCCATTCAACCAAAGCGTGCTATTGGTGCCTTCCATCAGCTTTGGGCCAACTACGCTAAGTTTTACGAGCGTGGTGGTGATCTGCGAAATGCTCGCATCATCATGGAGAAAGCTACCAAGGTGCCCTTCAAGTCTGTGGCAGAGCTCGCCGACATGTGGATTGAATGGGCAGAGATGGAGCTGCGAAACGAGAACTTCGACGATGCCGTCCGAATCATGGCAAAGGCCGTCCAGGCACCCAAACGATCAACTGTCGACTATTTCGACGAGACTCTGTCGCCGCAGCAAAGGGTTCACAAGAGCTGGAAGCTCTGGAGCTTCTACGTCGATCTCGTGGAGAGTGTCTCGACCCTGGAGGAGACCAAAAAGGTCTACGAGCGAATATTCGAACTTCGCATTGCAACACCTCAGACAGTGGTCAACTACGCCAATCTACTAGAAGAGCACAAGTACTACGAGGAGTCGTTCAAGATCTACGAACGAGGCCTAGATCTCTTCAGCTATCCTGTCGCCTTTGAGCTCTGGAACCTGTATCTAACAAAGGCCGTGGACCGAAAGATTGGGATTGAACGGCTTCGCGACCTCTTTGAGCAGGCTGTCGAAGATTGTCCTCCCAAGTTCGCCAAAACCATTTATCTGATGTATGGTAACCTCGAAGAAGAACGTGGACTGGCCCGACACGCAATGCGAATTTACGAGCGAGCCACACGAGCGGTTGCAGACGAGGACCGAGCCGACATGTTCAACTTTTATATCACGAAATCTGCATCCAACTTTGGCCTCACGTCGACCAGGCCAATCTATGAGAGGGCCATTGCAGCTCTTCCTGATGTCGAGGCCAAGGACATGTGCCTCAAGTTTGCCGACATGGAAAAGAGGTTGGGTGAGATCGACCGAGCCCGCGCCATCTATGGGCACGCTTCCCAGTTCTGCGACCCTCGAACCAACCCCGACTTCTGGACGAAATGGGAGCAATTCGAAGTCCAGCACGGCAACGAGGACACATTCAAAGAGATGCTGCGGATCAAGCGAAGCGTCCAGGCTCAATACAACACGGATGTCAATTTCATCGCATCACAAGCATTGGCACGTAGCCAACGTCGACCTGGTGGCGCAGACGATGTTGAAGTTGCGGATGCAATGGCAGCATTGGAGGGGCAGGCAAGAGCACCGCAAGGATTTGTGGCAGCAAGCACAGGCCCAACAGGGGGTAACCCGATGCCGGCTGTTGTTACCTCGAACCCTGACGCGATCGAAATTGACGGTCTTGATGATTGACACGGCGATTTAGGAAGGTTTTCTGGTTTGGGTAGGTCGCAATAGGTGTAATGTACAAATGGTTCCTCAATGACTTGTTCCTTTCACTTCTTCATCCCAACCTCTCTTTGTTATACATCCAATAAATATCGCCCGAGGGCACTGTTACTGCTCAAGAGATGATCCTCATTTGCTGACCCAGTGCTTTTCAGTCATCTTGGACCAGTACTTGTCAGCATAGTTCCTGTCGACGTGGCCATCGCGGGATCCGGGCGTAGCATAGATGGACCCCTTGCGTTTTTGGAACCGGCTGGGGGGAACCTTGGAAGCATCTACATTTATTATCAGCATTAGAGAACAGTTGGCGTCTCAGTGGAAAGGATTCTGACCCCATTCGTCACTCATCCGGCGGTCCTGCGCATCGCTCGCTCGGCGATCCTGTGGGGGGGAACCAACAACGGGAGACTCGTCCACAACGGGCTCTGCGGCGCCCTGCTGTTTGTTGATGGGTTGCTCCATGATTCAAATCGTTGTAGACCGCTCAATGGTGCGTAGGTCTGTGGGGCGTGGGCTTTCAGGGACGATGATATGAGTGTTTCGGGTTCAGTTGTAAGCTTGCTTGGCTGGCCAGGATAATAAAATCAGAATGGAAGTCCAGGGTGTCCGATGCTTGGATGTTTATATACTTCACGGGAAGAGAATGAGGGGGGTCTGGCCCGCAAAGCTTGTATGGACGTCCCTGTCAGGCTCTCGCTTCATCACAGATTACTGTAACCAGATTTTGTCTTGCCATGGATCCGGAATCGCTCCATGGCTCATCGCGATACGGAGACGACCAACAACAGTACCTGTACGTAAGGGAGTAGGCGGGCGTGGCGCAGAGCCCGGATCACCGCGGCCATTGACGTCACGGTGATGGTCACGATACGGAGAAGACTGGTGGTGAATGGAAAAGCAGCAGGGAGAGAGGTTGCCGCTATCTAATCTATTGTACACCTACAGTTACGAGATGGTGGAAGATCAGCAACCTCCAACAACGATGGAGCTCAGCGATTGGGGGAGAGGGTTTTGATGATGGCGAGGCAGGAAGGTGGTGGTGGTCGTGTAACGCTACAAGGACAAAGGGGCAAGCTAACCAGAGGTACCGTGACCATATCTCGTTTGCTCCTCGAACGGCCATTTGACGGGGCAGCCGGGCAACAAACTGCCAGGCAAGTTGCCCACGAGCTCAAACAACGGATGGCTGCGGAATGGGACGTTCTCCTACGAAGTGGTGGCCCTCTTCAGAAGGCGATTGGATGACTGCCTTGGAGGAGGCACCACTAGCAACTCAGCTCTCTCCAAGCTTACTGACAAACACAGGAGTGGCCGTTTAAGAGGCAAGGAACAAAGCATACCAATGCAATCGTGGTGGCAATGGCTACAAAGCTGCAATGGCAGTAAGTATTAAGCGTACTTGCGGGTACTGGAAAGCACGCACAGCGGGATTGGGGCTTAGGGGAATGAGGTGAGGTCATCATCAACAGGCGGGTGTACAGATGGGGCTGAGTGATGATGGCGTACTGTCTGGGCGTCTCCTCAGAAGGTCAAGTTGCTCTTTAAACTTTGCTTGGCAGATCTACGAAAATGCCGAGGCATCGCAAGTACTACTCAGGCCGGTCGAGACCGTTCACCTCATCCTTGTTCTACGTAGCAGCCGCCCTACAGTAGTTCACAGTCCAAAGTCCGGCTCGCCCAGACAGAGTATCTCGCGGATTATTGGTCAAAGCTGTCTGCGAAAAAGGTTGGAAAGGCACCGAAAGAGCAATGGGTCGACGGGCTCGCGCTCCGTGATGTCAGCCATGATTCGCTGCCGCTGGCAGGTGCCTTAGCCCAAACCTTCCTCAGCGAGAGCTTAGTCATTCGGCAAGTCTGACTCACACTGTGCGGGCTGAGCTCTCTTGGCCAATCAGCACCAAGGCAGCCTGGCTGCTTCACCCAAACACGTTGGATGCTTTGCAGAAACACCAAAAGATCGCTATCAAGCATCGCCATTTCTTCAGAAGGAGGGAGACACACACCAATAATAAGCCACACCTCGAGCACTTACTCTACTCATATAGATCACATATGTTAAACTCATCAGAGTAGATAGGTAAGTCTTCCCAAGAACAAGTTGCCAAGATCCATCGTCTCACAGCAGCATAGGTAGCCCGGACAAGAAAATTGCCCCAGCTGCCACATGTGTTGCTGGAAGCCCTCTTTGGCCGCTCTTGTTCTATGCTTAGGCGCCTGGTTGTTCCGGGATCTGCCATGAAGAGGAAGCTTGACTCATTCCTCAAGGACAAGCATTCACCCACCAGCTATAAAAAAGCAGCACTATCAACCGCATCGTCCTCGCCCTTGACTCGGCCATCCAGCCGATCCCCAAGTCCTGCTATGGCTACCACCACAATTCAACTCACCCCTCGGGAACAGCAACTGCGTCGCCTTCTTCTCGATGTGGCCAAGTCGATAGACGAGGCCGGCACCGCACCTGAGCCTATCGTCCTTCGCTGGGCCGGTGGTTGGGTCCGTGACAAGCTCCTCAACATCCAGAGCCACGATATTGATGTCGCTATCAATGCCATGACTGGCGTGCCATTTGCTCAGCATATGTGCGATTACTGCGAACAGCCAGACGCCATCGCGAAGCACGGTATTGGTCCCGCCGACATTGGCAGTTTGCACAACGTTGCTCGCAACCCTGAAAAGTCCAAACACCTGGAGACAGCCATGGTCAAGATTTTTGGTCTTGATCTCGACTTCGTGAACCTTCGCAAGGAGACGTACACCGAGGATAGTCGCAATCCCCAGATGGAGTTCGGTACGGCTGAAGAAGACGCTCGCCGCCGCGATGCCACCGTCAACGCTCTCTTCTACAACTTGCACGATGACCGCATTGAGGATTTCACGGGCGGACTGTCAGATATGGACTCCAAGATCATCAAGACTCCGCTTGAACCTTTCCAAACCTTCATGGACGATCCTCTGAGGGTCCTACGTCTTGTCCGCTTCGCTAGCCGGCTTCAGTTCACAATTGACGCCGACACACGCGAGTTCATGGCGGATTCTAAGGTCCTAGAAGCACTGCGTCTCAAGATCAGCCGAGAACGAGTAGGTGTAGAACTGGAGAAGATGCTGAAAGGTTCAACACCAAACTCAAGCCCAGATTTAGTCGCCGTGGGTGGTTTGACTAACACATTGACAGGTGCCCATCCCTACCAAGCTCTCGAGTCCATTGATCATCTGCAGCTCTTCCATGCCATCTTTACAGACCCCACTCGGGAGGGCCTCCCTGTACCAGACGACACCCGATGGAGAGTCGCCTATAGCTGCCTTTCTCAGTTGTTACAGGACCAAAGTCCATCCTCCATTGCCGGTCGATTGATTCAGACCGAGGATGCGGCATATTGCGCCTGGAACCTCGCTGCTATCTGCCCTTGGATGACGGTGGAAGAGCCCCCGAATCCTCGAAAGAAAGCAAATGCTCTCCCACTGGTCGCAGTAGTCGCTCGCGAAGGCTTCAAATCCCCAAACAAGTTGTCAGACATCATTGCCGCCTCACATCGACACCGCAAGGAGATCATGTCATTGAAGAAAGCTGTCTGTGATGGAGAGTCACTCATCCAGGAGCGGGATCGATTTGGCATGGCTATTCGAAAATGGGATACCCCAGCAGGCTCATGGAGGCTGCAGGTCTTGAATGCTCTGTTGGTCGAGGCCATGGAAACTCTTGAAGAATGGAACGATAAAAAGTCGCCGAGTGAGTCACAAACAAGGCGTCGAATAACTTGCTCAGCATAACATGACAGATGCTAACACGCAGTCAGAACAAGAGGAGTTCGTCGCAGGCTGGGTGGCCTTCCTCGACCATTTAGCTGAACTGGATGTCTACGATACCCCGTCGCTAAAACGTCTCCTTGATGGGCGCCAGCTGGCTCAAGCTCTGGGTACCAAGCCAGGGAAATGGACTGGGCAAGCTCTTGACATTTGCGTTGCATGGCAGCTCCGTCATCCCGGCGAGACCGACCCAGCAGGCGCCATTGAAGAAGTGCGGCAGCGACGGGAGGAGTTGGGGATACGATGAAGATAGTAGCAGCATTCCCATCCCGAATACTAGAAATCGCCTCCTCTATCAACGTTCAAGATGAACCTTTCAATAAATGCCATATTGAGGATGCATGATTGTGCATGGAACTGACTGATTGCTTGTCCATGGCTCAGAACCGGCTGTTGTTGTCCGTCGCTGCTTCTTCACCCGAGGACCAAAGCGGAAGGACAATCCTCTGATGACTCCATAGACTAGGTAAGTAGAACCAGATCGAGCCTGTGCGAAAGTCGTGTGGATGTTTTGTGGTTTATCTACATGAGTGTTGATTGTGTACTTTTAGGGACAGTGCGTCACACTGTGCAGCCATCACATGAGATCCGTTCCTAAAGGCGATTCACCTTCAAGCTCTTACATCTTCAAGCAATTGTCTGTAACACCAGGCAACCCCTACACCATTTCTCCCCCCATCTTAACTCCTTCAGTCTTTCAGAAATGTCTAAATCTCCTCTTGATTCCACCCCCAGCGTGTTGGATGGCCTAATAGGTCGTTCAAATATTGAACACCTCAATGCGCTCTCGGGTAAGCGTGTCCAGGCTCATGGCGGAATCTTGAACAGCGCGGTCGAGCTAATCATTCCTCGCACCTCACTCAGGTCGTCCAGATGATGAGGCTTTGGAATGTTTAGTTGGTAGATTGAGTGCTTGTCAAGATGCATCGGTTCGTACATCTTTTACTCGATCCTATATCCAAATGTCATGCTTGGTTCTTTTGCAAGCCGCCGCTGATACGATGGAGGCTCAGGACCTTCACCAAGCGGTTCTCCGTGTAGCTCTTTATCTATCAGTGAAAGAGAGTTGTGACTTGGAAGATGGCCAAGCTGAGAGGCTCGTTGAAGCTATCAACAACAAGGTGCTATCGCTGAAGAACGGCACAGGTACGTCTATGGGCCCAGGTGTTCACACCTCACTTCATTGGTCACTAATCCCAAATAGAAGACGCTGCCCTTCTTGTGGAAGCAGGTCTGGCCTGCTTGAGTGTTCTCTCGTCAAGATACTCTTTCGCCCTGGACGAGGACACTCGCCTCAAGCTCATCTCAGTCACAGACCCCCGGGACCCTTGGACGACATCCGTTTCCGCAACCACCGCAACTGAGCTTCTCGCTCAACAGCTAACAGATGAGGCTATGTTTAATTTCATCATTGGACCGGCCCTTCAGAAGACCTTGAAGCCTCTCTTTACCAGACGCTCTTCAAGGATCACGGCTTCCGGCCGGCCTTCTCAGTACAACGCGGTAGGGGATCGATCTCAACAATTTCAGGAAGTCCAAACATGGAAAGATGAGGCGCCGTGGGCTGAGGCCGCGATGCAATGGGCTGTGAGCATGTCCACGGTTAGTTCGCCTCCATGTTCGCCATCTGGCTTTCACTAATATTTGGGGATTGGCAGCCAACTCTCATCCAAGGACACTGGCCACTATTCACGCCTGTCCTTCTTGCGCTCGTAGAGGACGAGTCGATAGACGTCAAGTCGAGAGGGCTGGAGATTCTAGCTTCCTTCGTGAGCAAATGCCCAGCCCAGGTGCTTCAGAATACCGGAATCGGCCGAGTTTTTGAGGACGCCACATTCCCGGTTCTTCTCTACCTTCCTAGTGTTACGCCCGAAGAGCAGTCCGCAAGCGTGCTCAACCCAGCTTACGATGTGCTCATCAAACTGGCAGAGTCTTCCGAGGGGTTTCAAAGCCCTGAACGCCGTCGCCTCCTCGACAAGGCCCTGAGAGATGGGATCTTCGCCGGACATTTCCATGCCTCTCAATACACCCGGATCGTCCAAGTTCTGATGCAGAAAACCGCGTTGATAGTCAATTGCATGGGTATCTATTCAATCAAACACCTACAGGTAAGGCACATGTACAAGTTCGAGGAAACGCCGCCGGACCACACTAACTTCAAACAAAGAACCTCCTCCCAATGATCTCGTCAATCATGACAGATCCGTTTGCGATCGCGCACCCTCCCACCGTCATCGCGGCGACACAAGCATTGAATGCCATTATTGCCAACGGCTGGCCTCGAATTCAAGAAGCTGAGCACGCTGAGCAGATTATCCGAATCCTTTCCTTGTGCTGGCTGAACGTCGCCGAGGAGAGCGAAAGCAGCTCAGCTCAGGTCTCCGAAGCAAATGCCGAAGCCCTGTCTCAGGAATTAATACACACATCCAAGATCCTGCAAGCTCTCTGGGCCAAGGATGACTCCAAGCGTCCCACTAGGCTCGATGAAGTGCTGGAGAAGGAGCCTCGTCTCACAAAGCTCTTTGCTCCAGTCTTGGCATAGCGGCCGAGGGAACGCTTGCGCGTTTAGTCCAGAGGCTGCTGCTTGAAGAAGGACTTCCCTCGCAACCATTTCCTATAGGCCTTGTATCTCTTCTTGGGGCCATCTTCCTCAGTCACTGTGAGTGGGTTCTCTCCCACCTTGAGCAACTCAGCATAGACATCAATCTCTTCTTCAGTCCCTTTGACCATGAGGCCTTCATCTTGCCAGCCACCGCTGACATACTCTTGATACTCGGATGAGTCGACGTCGACGGGGGTATCGCTGGAGACAACAAGAGGAAGATTTTGGGGGTGTTTGATGTAACGCTCGTAGTCTTCATATTCTTGTTCTGCCACGGATGGGTTCAGAGAGTCGTGGACGGCCTTGGTGAAAGTCCATTGCGCGGCCTTGGACTTTTCCAAAGCTGTTTGCTTCATCTTTGTAGGTGAATCGGGTCTTTGAATCGACTGTGATGTATCCAGCCGCATGCCATTCTGGCGGGCTGTCTTATCCTGAGCTGGCTGCAACCAGCGTTGGAGCGAGATAACCTTGGCCGGCGATTGGCCTGGAGCGGGCTCAGGGGCACCGTTTTTAACTGTCGCCCCAGTGTCTGCGGGCCGTATTGGTGCGCTGCCTTTGCTCGCCTCCTTCTTGTGCTTCTTCTTGTCGGCATGGTCAACATCACCCTCTGTACGGACTCGGAAGGGACTAAGATCGTATCGGCCATCCTGTGTCGACTTGAGGGGAATATACTTGATGGTCGAGTTCATCTTGTAGGCAAACATCTTGGGGAAAGATGAGAGGGTTGAGGGTCTGTAGTACTCGAGCCAGTAATCATCAAAGAATTCGACGGGGTGAGAACGGGCAATGTCTCGCTTGCGCACGTATGGCGGGACCGTCCTCTCTTGCAGATATGCCGGGGTGAACCAGTTGATGTAGTCGTGCCTCGTCCTGACAGACCAGTCCCTCGGGTTGGCATGGTGGAGGTAGTAATCGGTGGCCAAGTCCCATAGCATCGGCTGGCCCTGGGTGAAGATGTAGTTACCGAGGAACAGGTTGTAGGCCTCTTGGCGCTGACTATCAAGGAACGAGTTGTTGTAGTAGCGCTTGAAGCTCTCAATCATGTCTCGCGAGTGGCTGGTCCATTGGTTGATCTTGCGATATGTCTCCATAGTGTTGACAAGTTGAGAACCACCATATTGGACGGCGATGGTGTCACCATGGTCGTGCCACATATGTGTGAAGAGATTCACGGCATCTGTGTCGTACTCGACCGAGGTGTTTTCCAGGATGCCCAGCGCGTGGAGTTGGTGGCCCAACGCCCGCTTGCCGATGACGAATTGTGCTGCATTTGTACGATCCAAGCAGTCGATGCAGTTGGTTCTCGCCACGCCGTTCTGTGCCGTCATAGGGCTCGTGATGCCGTCACCGTTTTGGAAGAAGCCCGTCGTAGTGACTACCGACTCAGCGATGAGTTCGAGATTACCGATCACATCACCGCCACGCACTTTCGAAGCCCGACTCATGTCCCACGCTTTGTGAATGATCTTCTTTCCCTCGGGTAGAAACTGATTCAAGTAGTTGATGGCAAGCGTGTACTCTTCCAATAGTTTGGACTCACGGGGTTGGCGTTCCTTGGCCTTGATCAGGTTCACAACATAGATTGGTGCACCATAACGCTCAAATAGGTTATCGAAGTGCAAGGCAGCCGCGCCGTAAAATGGATCAACCAGGTTGAGCTCGATCGGAGGTTTGGGCGTGACACCAGTGTTGTCCTGGGTCCAGTAGAGCGGAATGCTTCCTCTGTGTTGAACGTACGAGGTATACTGCGGGCTGCAATAGAGCTGGGGGCCAGGCGCGTGAAAAGATGTCGTCAGTGACTCGGCAACAATTTGCTCCGTCTCCACGTCGTTGGCAACGTAGCCCTGTATATCGTGGTGAGCATGCCGTCCACTCATTGAGCCGAGATTGACGCAACAAGCCAGGAAAGGGACCACATACAAGATCGTTAGCTCCCCGCTTCAGAAATCGGGCGCCGGCAAAGTATCGTGACCGTCTCGCGATGACCGTAATGTGAGCAGTACGCCCGTAGATGGAGAGGGCTACCTCCAACTATCAGCAAGCCTTCTTTTATAAAAACAATCTTGCTTCAGGGCAAACTCACCAGCCTGGTCGATATATCCGTGGATAATCGGCCGGCACCAGTCATAAGGATCCCGGAGAGCCTTTACGCCTGGTTGCAACAAGTAATCATTCCACACAAACATCGAGTTGAAGTCCTCATCTGACGGTGGCAAGATGCCCTGAGCCAGGGCCTCGCGCTCCCGGATAACGTTGTGCTGTAGAGTGCGCGTGACATCGTAGGAGTAGCTGTAGTAAAAGGACCTGGTCAAATCGAGGTTGTTCAGAATGCCGAGAAACCGCTGCTCCTCGGTGTTGCGCGTGTCCGGCTTGAACTTGGCTGGTGTGAGAGGAACCAGTTCTGTGCCCTCGATCTGGTATATATAGTGCCCTCCCACCATGGCGACGGTGCTCTTCTTGGTGATGAGGAGCATATAGTAGGGTCCGGTGAACTTGATGAAACCCAGAAGGCCCCATGTGGTGCAGCGCAGCTTGATTCCACCCGTGCCTCGGTTTCCGTCGTCGATGGTGTCTAGCAGTTGATTCATCTCCTTGAGACTGTATACAATCTTGTCGTCCGTCATGTTCAGCTCCGCGCCCTCGGTGGTTCGGTCAATCTTGAGGATCCTGTACCGCTTCTCGCTGACATCGACGCCAACGATGTAATACCGACTCGCTGTCTCATACAGACTAAACTTGTGCATCTTGTATATAAGCCGGTCGGGCACACGGTCGTCGAAGGTGTCGGGGACTGCTCGCGCAGATGGATCAGGGCTCGTCGTCCGCATGAAGGGCTTCGCTACCGCTGGCTCGTCATCGTTGTCGTCTTCTCCGACCTGGTTTGGTCCGCCGGGGGCTTCTGAGGACAACGGGCTTCCGGCGCCATTGTTCTGGAGCAAGGGGAAGACAGGCGCGTCACCGCTCGCGTCGTTGATGGTTGGCAGGACATCCGAGGGCCCTGAGCTGAGCGAGTCCGGAACACCATACTCGGACATTCTGACAGGCGCGTGGCATGTCCCACAGCCAAAGCCGGACTGCGCGACTGCTATGGTAAAGGTGTCCGAGTCTGTTACATGCGGTGGGAGGAAATACGAACTTGGGCGGAAATGTCGAAGTAGGGAGGGAGCTTTGCGCTTGTCGAGTCCAAGCGTGAGCCGTCTGGTTATAGGAGAGGTCGTAAACTGTGCAAGTAAGCTCAAAGCAAGCAAATTCTCAAGTCAAGGCACCCGATGGCCGGTGGTTCTCCCCTACTTCCTTATCACGAGCCGCTGTGCAATGTTTCAAGAACCCCACAGTTCAGATGACGTCGTTGCGTAGCGACTTCTCTTGGCGATTAGTAGCCGTGTCACATGAATGCCCATCCTTTATCAGTCGTGCCTTCATATTATCTTCAGTCAACAAGTGCAGCAGTCGTCAGCTTCTATAAATCGACAGAGCTGTTCTATTATGCGTTTTGTACAGTGTGCCTCTGTTTAGCCATTCTAATTTCACCACATAACATCATCCAGACGCCTCAGCACCATAATGTTAATGCCATCGCCATGGCCTAGGCCTCCCCTCTTCTATCCGGCAGTGGCCAATATTCACTACTCCCCGCCCGCCTCCTCCTCCCTCTTCTCTTCTTTCTCCTCCTCCTTCTTTTCCGCTTCCTCTGCTGCCGTTTCCTCAACCTCATCTCCACCCTTCTCCTCAACCTTGGCATTGCCCTCTTCGGGCTCCTCCTGGTGTTCTACTTTCTTGTCCACACTCTTCTCCTCCGTCTTTTCCTCGACTGGAGGCTCATCTAGAGCAAGATCGCCACGAAGGTCGGGCAGGAAGCGATCGATGCGCTTCCATGTCTCCGACCATAGCTCCTCCTTGGAAGGATCCTTGCTTGGTGAAACTAGATATCCACTGCTGGCCATGAACAACAACACGTTCTTAAGGTTTTCTCGAACTGCCTCCTCCTGCGTAATCATGTCAGTGGCTATGTGACCAATAAAATGCTCATTCAACTCACAAGGCTGTCTCCCTGGCCACTGTTCATGAGACGATCCATGATCTCGATCAGCTTAATCCAGAGATCCAGCATGCCATCCCATTCAGACAAAAGCACCAGATACTGGAGGAACACTTTGCAAAGAAGGGAGGCGGACTGGACCCTCATCTCACTCATTCCGTCTCGGTCAGATAAAAATACCTCTGGCTTGAGGAGCTGGATGATCAGCGGAAATAGGACTTTGCTAAAGATAGCAGTCCATTCCTTCGGGTCACTACAGGTCAACTCCGGTGACAGGAGAGATCGTTGCAGGGCGGTGAAGGCCAGTTGTCGAACGTCTCTGCACGGGTTCGCGCATTGCGTTGTCAAGGCCTGGAAGATAGGCAACCAGTATGCTGACCACGCTGCGAAAATGGTTAGCGAAGCTCATCCCACGGCGGTTTCTAACACTCATGACAAACCTTCACTACTCTCGAGCTGGGATTGCTGCATAAGGTGCGGAATTCGATCCGTCATATTGTACAACATATTGACGGCCTTGGACCCTCTGGCGGCAGCTTCCGCTTGGCTATAATCCCGTGTCAGTAGGTTGGCGTTCTTTTAAGATGAAGATACTTACCGTTTCTTGTCCTGCTTTGGTGGGTTCGGCCTCTGGGGTCGAGGACTCCGCGTCTGCATGACAGTGTGCTTGGGGCTGGCAGCAGAAGCAAAATCGTTGAGCAAGGAAATCGCCGCCTCATAGTTGTCGGCCATGATTGCCGGTGGTGTTCCGGTAGTTCCCTTTTCGAGAATCTCGAATACCAGCGCAGCTGCTTCCGGACGTTTTGCCAGAGCGCGAAGAATGGCCCAAAAGTCAGGCGATGTCATCATTTCACGCCTCAAGGGCCCAGATTCGTCGATGCAGAGCGCAAGGCCCTGCAACACCAGGTCCGAGTTCTTGCCCAGCGCATCCTGCGGCAGACTTGAAATGGTATGGAGCAAGAAAGGAACATTAACAAAGTCGTGGTCCTAGAATGTGTTAGTGTGGAATCGTAGTACACCTGGAACGATACTTACGTAGCTTGTCTTGAGGAGCTTGAGGGCGTAGAAGGCCGCCCGGGACACCGTGATAGCGTGATATTGTCCCGAGTCACGAAGAACACCCTGGAGGGTATCGAAAACCACCTTGCCCATGCTCTCGATAGACTCAGCATCCCTGGTCGTTAACAAAGTGCAGAATTCCAGAAGATAGGTCACACTGGGGTCGTATCTGAGATGTCCTGATGGAGGAACATGGCCGTTTGTTGGAGATGCAGGCATGCTCTCCTGCTTGACACTGATCACCGTTGTTGTAGAGTCCTCCGGAAGCTGATCGATGAGGGTCTCAACCACTACCTTGGCAACCGACGCATCGAGTTCACTACATCTTTGTTAGCCAGTGTGCCGGAGAAGAAAATAGGCAACTTACGCAAGGTTCTCGAATACCGCATTCATTTTGCACGACTTTATACAATCGATAGTGCAAAGCGTGCTCTCCAATTCTTCGTCTGATGGCTCCGGCGGGTCATCAGCAGCGTAGCTCGAGATGTACGAAGTGAAAGCGGAAAAGAAACCCGTCTCTGCGTTTCGCGCCACTCGATCAATGATCTGTGAGGGAGTTTGCAAAGGGATGGGCGGTAGCGGCATGGCTGTCAAAGAGCTCGGGGAGAAGGATGGTATCAGGGAGTTGGTGAATAGATTGAGCCAAATGCGGATGATCTAAGATGATTAGCAATGTTTTCAAGTTCAGAAATGGGGAACAAACATATTTCCAGCTCTTGCGAATGAGCTCTTCGCTATCGGTGACGACACGGAAGAGCACAAGCGTTGCGAGTTGGGCTCTAAAGTCCCTGCCAAGCTTGACAGCGAGCTCGCTGACCATGACACTGCCATCCCCAGCTTGAACTTCGGTGTTAAGCGAGGTATTGAAGGGGGATTCGGTTGCCAAAGTAGACATATGGCTCAGACAGTAGACGATTTGGTCAAGGGCTTCGGTGTTCCGGTACTTGGTGGCGATGCGTGCACATTCGTCAAATCCAGTGACGATTCGCGCAAAGACAGCGTCATCCGTGGCAGACATGAAAACATAAGACAGGGTGGCAACGATTGGCTTCCAGGTCGTAGCGAACATGTCGGCATCGTAAATATTCGTATCGCAAATGATCAGGTTTCCAGAAGACTCGGTCTTAAGAAGCAGCTCCCTCCAGGCATAGTCGAAGGCGTGCTTGTTGTCATGTTCGTCCGGGAGAATAATTTCGTTGGATTTGATAGACTCGTAGATGCCCTGGAGATACTCTGGAGAAAAGTTCTTGCCATTGTTTGTTCCCCTGAGGTTGTTGGAGAACTGCTCCAAAGTCATGCGCTTCTTGGCGTCCAGGTTCGGGTTATGCTGGTCAGTGTTCAGCAAGATGATGGCATACGTCAGAATGTACACCGCGTCCTTGTCTGCAACTTCGTCGGTGGTATCATCAGCGCAGTACTTGTCTGAGAAGCACTCGACGATGGTGGAAATCAAGGGCGCTTCTCCGGGCAAACGGAAGGCTTCGAGGAACTGCCTCAGAGCTTCATCCACTCTCTTGCCAGAGAAGTCAAAGAGATCCAGGAAAGCCACAAGGATAGCTTCATTGCCCCTCTTGGAGAGGAAGTCGCCGAGCATCTTCTTGTTGATACGGGAAGTCCCCTTGAGGAACCCAGCCACAGCCACAGGGTCACTAGCATTCTCAATGATGCCTTGCGCCTCCAGGTAGCCCAGGCCTGCCTTGGGTTTCTCGTTGAACTTGCTTGCTCCCTTGATGATTATCTTCTTTCTCCGCCTCTGCTCTCGCAAACTGGATGCCTCGGGGTAGCCCTCGGTCACAGGGTCATCGAGTAGCCGTTCGGCGATGAACTGAATGTATCGCAGCAGGGCATCGAGACAGAGAGGGGGAACACTCGTTGTGCTCCACGTTGCTGAGTCTGGTAGAGCATTTCTCGATAAGAGCCCGATCATGTCCTCGCAAAGATCAGCCCGGTCAACGTCGCAATCGTAGTTGATGAAGAGCTCCGCCATGAATGTTGGCATCCTCGACAACACTCCTACACTCTCAACCATAGCCTGACGAGCATCCGGTTTGCGGGCGCCGCCTTCCAGGCCGAGTTTTTGACGGTCCCTGACCGGAACTGGAGTCGACCGTCCACTGTTGGGCTTTGGGTTGAGCGGGATGCCAGAGTAGAGAGATGGCTCGATCCCGACTTCGCGAGGAATGTCAACCTTGGGGTGAAGGCATGCGACCAAGTAAGACAGGAACAGCTCCTGCTGTAACTTAAGAACACCGCGGCAGGTTGCCAGAAGCGTACCGGCAACGATGAGAGATTCTTCAAGAATCGCCATGTTATCAGATCTCACCAGCTGGAAAAGGTAACAGCACAAGCGGTCCTCGGCTATGACTGCCAATGCAGGGTGTCGAGAGATAAAAGGTCCGGAAACCTCGAGAGCAACGTGAATGATGCGCAAAGCCATGACCCTCATTGTGTCAGTGTGCTGTCGTTCCTGGGGGTCCAGGAAATTGACAAGCACTCGGAAAAGCTCGCGAACAGAAGGCAGAGAGTAGGGTCTGAGGTCGACAGACTCCGTCTCCTCGGTTGGCTCGCTCGTCGAAGCTTGCGCAGTCTCCGAGTTTGGCGCCGTGTCTCCGCTAGTCCGTTCGAGATCTGGGGTCGCTGTTCCAGAAATTCCCAAGCTCGTGGGTTCAGCTGACAAGCCTTCAGCCTCGGGAGCTGGGGCCTCCATTCTAACACTGCCAAGGTCGTCGTCCACTTGCTGGTCCAACGCATCAGCGTCATCGCCGGCCTCGAACTCGAGGTGCTTAATGTCCTCGAATATGATTTGACACATCCTGACCATGGAAGCCTCGGCGGTCCTGCGCAACACGGGAGAAAAGCGTGGCTGGGAGCAGATAGCGAGGCCACGACCCATCATGTCGCAGACGCTCTCGTCGCTCAAGATATCTCCGCCAGGTCCTGACATCATATCCTCCATAAGGTTTAGAATCATGAGAAGCACAACCTCGACCTGTCCCGAATCGCTAATGTCGAATTGACAGTGTGTAACGGCGGCCGAGAGTGACTGCATCGCGAGGGCAAATCGGGGTGACTCTGGGCAGATGAAGCCATATGCCAGAAACTTCCTCAGTGCGCCGAGGGCCAGAATCGTAATCGGAGCTGCGGTGCCTTTGGCTTGGATGACGTGCAGAAACGGGGCGAGGATTGCAGGAGCATCGAATGACCGGATATCTAGACACGGAAATTTAGCTACAACAATCTACCAGGAGCCAGGAGCCAGGAGGACGGTCGCACCTTTGATACCAGCGAGCTCATGCCTCAGTTTTCCAAAACCAGCAATCATGGGGTTGTCCTGCATGCTCTTGCCTCTCTGTCCGCGCAATCCCCAACGGTTGGTGAGGCCATCATGGGACGCATCGTCGCTGAGCCTCGCCGCGGGGCTCTTACTCCTTCCGCGCGGCGACGGGCTGGGAGGCCCCAGGTGGACGGGATTGGGACTTCCTCCAAGAATGGCAGACACGGACGAGTGCGGCGAGCGCGCATGCTTCTGGATGGCGGAAGTTATGGAGATGCATTCTGATATAACCAACGAAACAGGGTCGACTGCGACAGAGACGGGCCGGCTTCGATACTGCATCCGAGGGGGGAGGCTGCGGTTCTCAAAGCTGGAGACCCCAGAGGGCCTAGGGCTCTCCATCGTCACGGGCTGCTGTTCATCGCGATTCATGATCTTCCGGGCTCGAGGACGGACGTCGAAATGTGCGACCAGGCGATTCACTCAGATTCGGGGTGGACGAGAACGTTGGAATCGGAGGTTCCGCGGGAGCTGCCAGCTGGCTAGTTTTGGTATCGCACAGCGAGAAAAAGAAGACAAGTGTTCCCAGAAGACACGAAATCCGCGTCCTCTCCGGGGAATCTCAGGGACCGCTGGTGGGAGGTCGGGCGCTGCCTGGACAGTTGTGAGGATGGATGATGGAAGATCAAATCGCTACGTAGCGCACTGCTAACTAAGGCACCACTAACAACGTCGCGTGGAAGTTGCGCTCTGTCTTTCTCCAAGGTGTCGTCCGGTGATGACGCTGATTGGCCAGCTGTCATTGGTCCGGGGGCTGCCCTCCCCCTTATTCGGTACAGTCTGAACAGTCTTGGGTACTGTAAGAAGCGCTCTCAACAAACACAAAACTTGATGCAGGTAAAATTTAGCCTCGGTACCTACCTGGATAGATAGGTAGGTACTGGGTACGCAATCAGCTTGGTGGTATTTTCTCCTTCTTTTCATTTGCTTTCCTATCTCTAACTTGGGCGCTCGATTCACGGAGGAGCATCTAGCTCATGGATGGTTCAAGCTCGTCGCCTCTTTTTAGCGGGTACCTTGCCTTATGAGCGACAGGGTAGGGTAGCTGGTCATATCTAAGAAAGGGGGAGAGTTGGATCGAACGTCTGAACCAGGCCATGTTGACTTTACTCGAAGCTGAGTATGGCTATGTCAATGTGCTTAGTCTTGTTTCTTCTCTTTGACTTGTTTATAACGATTAACCATTTCCCAACCAAACGCCTTCTACAACTAACTACCTTGAGAGCAAGGTTTACCTTTGCACATCCTGCATGCCCAACTAAGAACGTCCTCCTAATCAACCCCAAGGCCGCCCATAAAGTTATATATTGTACAACACATAGTCCCCGCTGACCAAACGCTGCTCAAGCAGCTGCTTTGCCCACCTTCTCCTTCTGAGCGGCATCGCCAGCTGCATTGGCGGCGGCTCCCTCAGGCGCCTTTGCCTCTTGCCCGGCCGCTTTCCCCCCTTCCTTGACCGCCTTCTCCTCTCCCTTGACTGCCTTTCCCTCTTCATTGGCCGCCTTTGGTATGCTTCCGTCCTTCTCTGCGCCAGAATCACCCTGGCCCTTATGAGGTTGGGCCAAACCCTCTCGGCTGGGAGCGTTGGCTGCGTCCTTGACAGGTTTCTGCTGCGCCACCAGATCCTGCATCTCTTGCTTATCCTTCTCCCACTCGTTCCGGGTGTCACTATACTCCTCCTTGATCTTCTGTTGGTTCTTCTTCTTCTCTTCTTCTTCCTTTTCACGAGCAAGTCGCTCTCGCTCCATTTCCTGTACCAAGTGTCAGTTCAAGAGAGCCCAGTGGGTGTGGGGAAGCAGGCAAAACAAACCTCCATATGGCGGATATCATCCACGCTGGGTTCGTACAAATGCCAGATAGTGTAGTGTGGCAGGCCTACAACCGAGTACTTCATTCTCTTGGACATCTAGCCGTAACGTCAGTATCCGGGGAAAATGCGATTTACAACAATCGAGTTGCTCACCTTGCCAAATCCTTCGGTCTCGGCATGTTTCTCGAAGCTGAAAGCCGGGAAATGGACACCAGATCGGAAAACCTTGGCCTTTGCCAAGATACTGACTCCTCCAACACCGTCAATTTCCATTTCCATGTCTGGGTCACCAAATGGATCGCGGAGGTAGGCCAAATGCGGTCTCCACGTAGCATACTCGGCATAACCTTCAACAATGACAGCATCTTCATCAAGCGTATCGGCGAGCGCCAAGGCCGTCTCCGACTCCTGCCAAGAATTCAGATCATAAGGCTGCTCTCCACCGAGCCAGTCAGGCAACGGCCGCCAAACGTCTGGGCTGAGGTCAGCAATCGCGACACTTTGCGCAGAGCCATGATGATTGTTGACTTACTGGGAACAATGACATCCTTGTTATGGCGCATGAGATCCTCAAGAATAGTGAAGGGAGCAGTTTCTACATCGACGTCGCGCCAATAAACCCACGAGTGATATGGTCGCAAGGCAGCGCTGAGCAGCCAGTTGCGAGCCTGTGCCATCAGCTTTCGTCGACTGGCCTGCGCGGCGAAACCATGACGGCTTTCGACATCCTGGTTGACCTTCTGACCAAAGTCTTTCTCGATGATGGATATCTCGCCATATGGTTGCTTCGGGTCCTCGTCGGCTTGGATCGCCTCAAGGTTTTCTGACAATACCTCGAGCGTTCGGTCTTTGGAGTCGGAGACAAGGAAGGCAAGGTCGATTAAATGATGAGGATAGGTGAAGTTGCGGAGGTGAGAAAAGAACATGGTAAGATGCGGTTCGGCATCTCGGAGCGGCACACACAACAGGATGCGCTCCTCGCGCTCCCATCCACGGGCGGTACCCTGGACGGTGGTCAAGTCGTAGTATCGAACTGTCTCGAGCTCAGGAGTGCCGCTGGTAGAGAGAAGACCGAAGGAAACGAGTGAGGCGACAGAGCTGGACGGCCATAGCCACAGGCTGAAGACGAACAGAATGATACCGACTACAGCGACGCGGACGAGAAGCTTCTTGCGGCGGCGTTGGGCGGGCGTCAATGTTCGCGGTTGGAACCTGATGAGCATCCAGCTGTCAGCAAGAGATTCTTCGAATTATGCGCAGGCGGCGCCCGAGAGACGTAGCTCGCGGCTTTCATAAGCCGAGATAAGGAAGCACCTACTTGTGTGGAGAGATGTCAAAAGTGTTGCCGCGCGGGTAGCCGTTGGAAAAGGCGGCGGCGTGGTGCCGGGGCATCATCTTGGAGTTGGTCGTTGGCAAGGCATAGGAGGGCATTGAACGACCTTTGCGCGGAGACGCTCCGCGTCGCGACCCTGGACCGCACTCGAATTCGAACGCAAGATTGTCGTGCGCTGGCAAAAGACCGGCGGAGCGAGAGGATGGTCGATGGAAGCCCAGAAAACAGGTTGTTGTTAGGAGGGCGACGCAGGGGATGCGATGCCGACCAAGGGACTACCGAGTACAGCGAGTGGCGCTCAACGTCGCACCGTGAGCTCTCGTAATCCTTGTTGTTGCTTTCCAGCCGCGAAATCGTCTTCTACCGTCTTCTATCGCGTTGCTTTGTCGTAGTCTTCGTTGAAGGAGTGTCGTTGCGCAAGGGCAATGTGGCTACAAAGCCGGCCGTTTCTCTTGGGGAATGGGATACGAAGTGCTGCGTGCCAGGGCTCATCGGCCGCTGAAATGCATGTGTTCTGCTGGTCCCTTTAGTCGAGGGAAGGGGTCGTGGGGCAGTTTTTGATTGGATCTCTCGACATCAGCTTATCCGAGACTGGGCCCTGACAAGAACACCTGTACGCTCCACCCTGGGCGAGATTTGTCCCCAGATGATACTTGGCAGTGCGTGAGATGGATTCAACTGGGAGCGAGAAAGCGTCCACCAAGTACTGTAAGTAAAGCAAGTGTGTCGATCTTGACTCTATGAACAGGATGGCTTCGAGAGAAAATGGCCACTTGCAGGGGCACTCTATAACTTTAGACAGGATTATATCTGGGCTTTACGGAGTACACGGCAATCTCCTTATACGCGCTGTGCAGGGGTGCTAAGATGTCACCTCTACCCAACAGACGTCACAAGCTTTTGCCTACCAATATCGAGAGGATGACTCCTTGGGTCCTGGGAGAAATAAAATCCGGCATGGGAGGTGATCGTGATTTCATGCTCAACGATTTCGCCATCAAGAGATCTATTTGGATGCGGACCGTTGTCCAGTTTTCACAACAGCATGCAAGAGTGAACGGGATCGTGAACTGAAAATATTGGACAATGGATCCAAAAAAAAAAGATTGTATTTCATCATCTAGCTAAGGCAAAATGTTGCCCACTCACCTCGATTTTCTACGTTGAGCAGTTCGGCTCGTGGACTGGCGTTACGGATCTACAACTGCGAACCCTTTTACATTCGTTAGCGAATGTCGATGTGGATAGAAACCAAGCAGAAAAAAAAAACATTCGTTACAAAGGGATCATGTGATAGTTCAGACAAGCCGGTTTACTCAGTCATCTCAGCCGGCCCTGAATGCTGACAACCCAAAACGAGCTACCAGCAGCCCTGACACGGGAGTCGGCATAACACCCAAGAGAAACTCCACAACCAGTCATCGGCCCTCCGAAAAGAGCCTACGGTGCGGGAGGGCGACTTGGCCAAGATGAAGTCGTTGAATGGATATAACTTGTTTCATCATAAAACACAGGCCCCTTCGCATCTCAATTTTGCGCAACAAACTTACTGAACGGGTTGGTAATTGAGAGGCTTCGGGGATATTCAAGGACTCGAGGATTCCTAGCACTGGTATGAAGTTAGCTTCAGGCTACTTGGGCAAGGCGAAGCAAACGGTGAGGAGGAAGGTAAGTATCAGAGATCTTGGTATGGTAATTAGGGATCATCATTATGGTTCAGAAGCAGAACTGAATAAATGGTTTCTCATCATCGACGTGTTGAAGGGAGGCGGGAAGCGAAGAAAAAGATTTTGCACGAACCTTGCAGGCAGTCGAGTCCAGTCGACTTTGGTGCAGATGATAGAAAGTTTGCCTAGATCTTTTCAAACCAGTCAGTATGAAGTTGTTGCAATAGCGGCATGAGGAAGAAAGAATAGGCAGTGTAGTAGTGGTCAGATGGTAGTGCATGTTGTTCAGACGCTCAGGTGTCGCGGGAACAGTGGTGTGAAAGATCATCATTTGGGCGCAAAGAAAACGCGTGGATGCACGACGTACCTGTTGCGATTGGCACCGAAAGAGAGCCCGAGTAAAATCCAAAAGAACACCGTGACGCATTGAAGCAGGTTGTCAGAGTTTTCACCGACGTTGCTTGTCAGCGGTGTGTATTGGAGAGTAGACAGGCTCTCGAAGGTGATGAGGGAAAGAAAGAAGAACAATCTTGAACGGTGGTCCGCGAGAAAATTATTTGAAGGGTTCAGAGATGGGGCCTTGGATGACTAATCTACGCGATAACGTTATCACTTCCGCTTTATTGCATAAAGAGTCTCACTTGAGAGCGACCAAAATCTATGCTCGCATGGATCCGATGAAAGTTGTGAAGGCCAAAACTGATTGATTCATCGGAAAATGGCTGACCGACGGCGCATAAACGGTCCTGGAGGTGCCACGATACCCCCGGTATTTGAGACAGATGAGTTTTCCGTCCCGAGTCGGACGCGACCTCCGAATGGTGTTCGGGCGCAATGTGAGTGTTTGCATCCTGAGCATATCCCATAGCTTTTGCTGTTCCTGGAAGCTAACGTCTGGATCAGACTTGAGGACCGGGGTAACTTCTTCAGCGTCTGGGTCAGCATACTTGGAGGTCGAGTCTCAAGATGCCTCTGGCAGCAAAGGCATGAAGCTCACATGTACGGTTCATGGGCCCAGATCCCTGCCGCGATCAGCTCCGTTCTCTCCTCACATGGTTCTGTCCACACACGTCAAATATGCCCCCTTCGCGACACGCCAAAGGAGAGGATACCTTCGCGATGCCAGTGAGCGCGATTTGAGCTCCCATCTCGAGGCAGCCCTCCGCGGAGCCCTTATTGCGGACCGATGGCCCAAGAGCGGCGTGGACGTTATTGTCACCATTATCGAAGGAGACCAGGCCCGACAAGTGGCCGTGGAGCAAGGAAGCGAGGAGTGGGATATGATGAACGTACTGAGTGGCTGTATCACGGTCGCGGCGGCAGCTCTCGCGGATGCCGGTATCGACTGCGTGGATACAGTTTCTGGAGGAGTTGCAGCGCTGGTACCTGGTCAAGACGACAACGAACCCGTCATGGTGCTAGACCCGGTCCCGTCAGAGCACAAGGAGATTTTGGCAGCCTGTTGTGTCGCATATCTCCCCGCTCGGGATGAGATTACAAACCTGTGGCTGAAGGGCAGCCTCCCATCATCAGACGCCAACCTCCATCGGGATCTTGTCGCACGCGCGGTGCATGCCAGCAAGGGAGCCAATCAAGCTGTGGCGGCATCCCTCAGTGAATCCGTGCTTGCGGGTTGAGATATGACTTTTCTCACGTGGTGGGTTTGGAAAGCCCGTGAATTCCTCATCAGCGCCGGCGAGGTGCCACCCAGCGAGCAACGGTTCGGTTTCACCACTTGGGCAACGCGAGGGGATCAGGCGGGCGCATGGCGAAGCTATCGTGATGCCTCGTTCCGAACGAGGAGGTCCATCAGCTCTCTACAGCTCATATCCTGGTGCCGGGCTCATTGGACTGGGGCTGGAACATTGGATGGTTCAACATCTTCAACTTGGACGTGACCAGTTCAGCAGTGGCGCACACCAAATCAAAGAAGACTGAAATAACAGCACTTGTCTGGACATAGAACTAAGAAGAGAATCACACATTGTAATCACTGGACATCAGGTTCAATGAACGTGTTGAATTTACCCCATTTAACTAATTCGATCACCAACTCGTGGTTCATCGCGGAGTGAACTTCAATGAACTAAGGCATTTTGCAAGTACCTTTTTGAGCAGGCTCTGTTCCAGACTTCCAGTGCACTGTGCGCTGGATCGAAATTGGTTCTCGCAAGCCCACCCGACGCTAACGCCAAGAGGTTAAGAGGCTCACCAGCGAATGCACGAGACCTTTCCTCCTTTGGCTTAGCCTCAGTCGCACTACCTGGCAGGTACACTCCCGAGGGTCCCTGGTTGCCAGCGAACCTCCGCTTCGAATGGATGTCAACATTGAGGTACCTTGCCTCATCATTACCCCAAACCAAAGCAGCCAAAGCCGCCGAAGCACGCTCTGCTTCGACCATCCGGAGACCTCGAGTGGGCACCTTGGCGAGAGGACGCTTCACAATGTCTTGGGCGAGACCCATCATCAATCCGCTCCTGTAAAAAACACCGAACTCGACCGTCGACCATTCGAAACCCGTCCCTTCCGCTATCTCGACCTCGCCGACCTCACCCCCAATTATCTCGTTACAGGCCATGGCCGCGGAGCTCGTGCCATCCACGCCATCACCCCTCACGAGCTTCTCCAGTGCCGGCATAGGCCCCAATATCAGCAGTGTTTCCAACTCATGGTATAATCCTGCAGCCTGGACTGTCAACGTCACTCGATATGCGCCCATCCTCGAGGATCTTGTCTGGGCCTGTCCCCGAATCGTGAAGAAGCTCGGGTCATACATATCCATTCCCGATACCCTCCAAACTGTTCCGGACGCTCCACGTTACGTGCCAGCGGTTGCCGATGCAAGCGCCATACTGGCCGACGCCGATTCGACTATTCAGGATATAATGGAACCTCTCGTGGTTGCGGGGGCCTCAGACGCCCTCGGAGGGGAGGCGGAGGCTATCGCTCCCACCGCGCGTCTATCTGTTGATGGCGCTCGCGGCCTGGGCAGCGTTTTTGGCTACGCCACGAGCAAATGGGCCCTATGCTGCATCGCCATGGCCGTCATACTGAATCGAACACACATCTTCGCTGCCACTCGGCGACGTTTACGGCTCCGGTGGCCGACAAGACTCCTGCTGCGGTTTCTGCCAGTAGTCCTGCTCGTTTTCCAGGCTCGCCAATTACTCCAGTCCATCCAGTGCCAGACATCCACAAACTTCTCCGAGTTGCGTTGGGGAAATGCAAGCAAGAGCTCCGACCTCATGTTCTCGCAGACCAACTCATTTCTCAATTCCCTCAGCTCAACTCTGTTATTCTCAACTTCTGACGAGGAAGCCTGCATCGCCGTACGAATGATACCCTCGGACGAATCTGGCTCTGCCCGCGACCTATCTGGATCCTTGTCGTTGCTCTGGCCCCTATTTGGTACATTCTGTCTGAGCCAATTCCTCGAGACTGTCTCATGTGCCGTACAAGGTCGTCCAGTTGCCCCCGAAACCGGCATGACACTCTTTGAGCAGTCTCTTGCTTTCGCCGAAGCCGACGCTGCTATTAGCAATCAGCTTGGCTGGGGATTGTTTGCCAAAACTCGCCCTGCTGATGCCCCTTCCTCTGCTCTTGGAAGTGCCATAGCTTTGAGCCGCTCGATGATTATGAAGCGTGTCAACACCCCCCCAGAGGTGCTTCTAGTTGCCTTCTTGTCGTCCATGACTCACATCACAAGCCATGTACTGGGCGTCTTCAACTTGCAAGCGAGATACCGCCTTGTCAGCACTGGATTTTGGGGCCTATGTTTCATGGGAAGCATCGTATGGAGTGCCATATCCTTTGACCTTGATGATCCATCCTCCCAGGGCTTGCTCAGATTCCCAACAGTCTGCATCGTTGGCTTTGTTCCACATGTTCTTGTCCTCATAGGCATCGCCATGTGCCTGTTCATCTATTCATTGGCGTTGTTGCTCTCAGCATTATCTCCCCCGTCAAGTCCTGATATGGCTTCCATGACATTTCGCCAGCGCCTCAGCCATGCCCACGGAAACATGCAAGCCAACGTTTCCCTATCAGAGATTCGCATCACTCGAGAAATGGACTTTTACACGGCGCTTCTCCGCACTGGTTTCGGGGCCATCACCATGGCTAGTGAAGCTGTCTACCTCAACGAGGATAGAGGGGTCAACCTAAAGCGACATACCTGGCTGGAAGAGGAACGCTTCAAGGAGGCCGAAGAGTTGCAGAGAAAGCTCATCGGTGGTGGCCTGCCAGATTCTCGGTACGACCAGATCGGTGCCATCGGCTTGATACCAGTAAAGGCAGGACCAGTAATTGCATCTAATGGGTATGCCAGAGAACGCGCCGCACAGAAGGTCCCAAAGAGCCGTGGTGAGCGAAGCCTCCGCGTCGGCATTGGAGCGGCTGAAAGAAGTTCCCGTTGGCTTATGGCTCTTGAGTTTCTGCTCAGCATCAACAAGCTCGTTGCAAGGATAGGCGCAAAGTCTGCCCTATGGTGCCTTGCGACCCTTCGTATCCGGTACCAGCCGGGCTGGCTTCTTTGGCTTGCTCGACACCCCAAAAGCATTAAGAGTCAGACGAAAAGCTCCAATCGCAGCCAAGCCCGGAATAAGGGACCGTCCCCATATAACGACGGGCGCATCCCAAGAAGCGAGGTTACAGACGTGGAAGCCGAGTTTAGACGTGTGGGAAGCGACCAAGATGAAGAGAGCCTGGATACAGACTTGTACAAATACTGGCTCAAGGGTGGTTGGTGGGGATCGACTGACACAAGCGGTGATTTCGAGCCACATTCGGACGACGATGATTTCGACACTACGAGCGTCATCTCATTATCGACTACGGGCGAAGGAGTTGACGATTACCAACAATGGGAGTCGGATGACGATGACGGCCAGAGAACTCCTACCCAACGTTCACCTCGGGTTACTCGAGAAAGCACCCCCTTTGTCGACAGTCCCATGCAGATTTCCGATCTTGCACGCCTACTCCATCCGACGAACGCAGAAGAGCGAGAGGAGGCAAGGACCCTCTCGGCCCATCTTCAGAACGATGGTATCATGACACGCTCTAGGTACCGCCGTATGGAACAACTGCAACGAACCCGCATCCTCACGATGCCCGGGTCCGGCTTGTTGCACCCTGGAGCTGCTACCATGCCATCAGGCCGCCACACCAAGCTCAGTTCAGACGAAGAAGAAAGGCTGCTAGAGCAACTTTTGCTCTCACGACGACAAACCACTTCTGCTGAGACATTTGTGTCGACCTCGTGGGAAGAGGGTGGCTCGGGCTTTGGGAGCGACGGACCTCAGTGTGTTGTGTGCCAGAGCTCGCCACGAACAATCATTGTCTGGCCCTGCCGATGCCTGAGCCTCTGCGACGACTGCCGTGTCTCCCTGGCCATGAACAACTTTGACAAGTGTGTCTGTTGCCGCCGGGAGGTGATCAGTTTCAGCCGGATATTCGTTCCTTGAGCTTGGTTGGTCACTATTGCACTCCCATCGTGGAGTGATCCGGAGCGGTTGACATCGAGCAATGTGCGCTATGGGAAGGGGATAATTACCAGGGCATTGTTCTTTACAACACTGATTCGGTCGTATTTTCATCGGAGTTGGTGGCATAGTCCCGCGAGAATTAGGGAAAGATCATGTGTGTTTCGCGGTTACTTCTCTTGAGGCATGGTTCATAGCATTCCAATTAACGAGGTGAGATTTACATCGCTGCCCATTCAATACTAAAGGTTCGCATCTTGCCATCTGGCAACTCTTCATTCCCTGGTTGCTGGCTTCCTATCAAGAAAGCCTTCTTGACCGCCGTGGCAAGGCGGCCTCCTGCTACGATATCCAGGACAGCAATCTCCTCATCCCACTCATACTGATTCGCCATGAAGTGTGCGTGGAATCTCAGAGGGTCACCCGGGTAAACGCTGTACTTGGCACCAAACCGCAGCCCCGGGGTCATGTAGTAACCGGAGGTCAGGAGGAAGCCGCACAGTGGGCCTGTAGTCGGCTTCTCGGCCTGGTATGTCCTCTCTGCTTCTGGGGAGATCAACGGCCCACTGGACGTTGGCGTGGCACCAAGGGACTTGATTGCAGCATCCGGTTGACGCGAGCTGTGTTCAGGCTGATCACTTGAGAAGAGAGCATCGTCATCTGCATTGCTAGGGGTGGTTCGAGAGGCGGGCGGGCGGGGCCTTCCATGCTTTTCTGCCACTTCGACAGCTCTTCTGGCACTCTTCTCTGCAAAAACCTGCTGAGCGGTTTGTTTTCTTGTCTTGAGCGAGTCGAGGTACAGCCTCTTCGCCTCAGGATTGGGACTGCGCAGCGCAGCCTGATGGGCAGCTACGTTATCTACGAGAAAAGCCACCTTCTTCTGCACCAACGACTCGGCCTCCTCCGGACGGAGCTCAATGGGGAGACCGAGAAAGATGTTCTGGGTCGGCTGCTGGGGCGCTGTCCCGCCCAGAGTCCCGTTGACGCTCTCGTTGCGACGGAGAAGGGCAGCAGCTTCTGAGTCGAAGATGAGGTAGCGCCCTGCGATCTTGGATATCCGGACCGGAGCTGGATCTGAAGGTACAGCCATGGCACCTATGAAGCATCGCGGGTTAGCGGACGCTCTGATTGCGGTGATAGAAAAGTGCCAAAGTGTCAAAAGGACAACATCATAAGTCGTCTTCGTAATTGTATTGTGTGTCGTCAGAGAAAATCAGGGGATTGACAGATAATAGTGTATAATCATTGTGTCCATGGTTTGCGTGGATTTCGCGTAGCAAAGAAAATTGTTTGTACATACCTGTTGAAGTTGAGATGTTGATCAGGAAAAAGAATAGGAAGCAGAGTTGCAGCTTGGAGCTCTTTTGAAGGGGAAGAAAATTTTAGGCTGTGGAGTCGGGGCATCGTGATAAGATAAGGCGGCAAGCTCCAGCCGCTCCAGCCACTCCGTGTACCTCCGCGTTTAGCAAGAGCTGTTTGGAGTTGCTCCAACAACAAAGATGATAACTTCTCGTTCAAAAGTCAAGACTCTCCTTCTTCGGCTCGTTTTGCTTGGATGATTTGGAAGTCTCTTCCTCGTCTCCAACCGGCGGAAGACTGAAAGGCGTAATAACCAGCCCACTGGAGCCACTGAGTTTGAACGAGAGGTTCTCCCGGTTCCACGTGCCCTCCAAGCCGCCGCCCTTCTCGTGGAATACAGGGAGGCTGTGGGCGCGCAAGAGGCCTTGGCCTTTGTCCTCGCTTCCTGGCTCCCGAGTGATTGGGGCTTGGTGCTGCAGAGGGATGAGCTCGAGAACTCCGTCAGACAACAATTCCATCCACCGCGTAAGTCCAGTTGACCGTGGAAAGAGCGTGACGGGAATTGCAACGATCGCCGTGACCTGGGTTGGGAACTGTCGGAGGAGAGCCCGCAGCGCGTGCAGGAATTTGAGGATCTCCCGGGGCTGGCTGGCAGCAGAGTTGTAGAGCGTGGGCGAGAGCAGGCTGGGAACGACAATCCGGTGGATGGTTGAAGGAGGTGAGTTCTTGATTTTGGATGTTACATCCGCAATGAACTTGTGGAAGGGAGTCTGCGTTGGTGAAGCCATAGGTCCATCGACTGGCGTCGCGTAAAGCTGGCCTTTGATGGCGCTGCTCTCAAGGCGCTTCGTCAGGTTAAATCCATGGCAGAAGATACTCGCAGTCTGGCCGGGCCCTGGAGTCACTTGAGGATCTGAGCCAATCTATTAGAGAAATGTCGGAAAGAAAAAGAAAAAAGGAAAGGGATTATAGGAACATGCCTCTGGCTGGCACGTTACGCTGCCCAAGTGTCTCATAACGCCAGGCAATCTTCATCTTGTCATCCGAAGACGACGTAGATTTCCCACTGCTCTTGGAACCATCCAGATTCCCGAGTCCCGGAAGCTCCCTCCGCCAGGCGTCACCAAAGCCCAGCAGATGGACGTGATGGCCCTGTACAAGTCCTTCTGCGGCGTAGTATCGCAACAGAACGCCTCCGAAATCGGTGGTCCCGGTCTCTTCGATGAGAAGAGATGTTCCCATTGGCATTCCGGCATGGCCAGCCAGTAGTTGGTCCAGAGACTGCGTACCGGTCGACGTTGTGAGCCGTCCATCTAGCGGAGATGGTCTTGTTCCCGGTGCAAGAGACTTCTCTTGTCGGGCAGCGACCGATGACGGTCCTGAGGACCCTATCACAACGTTTCGCTTTCGAAAAGACATGGTTTTCAGGTTGGTCCGTCTCCTTTCAGCCGCAAAAGATTGGTTTTGATCGTGAAAAGAGGAACGACAAAGCTGATATGGAACCGTGAGCGAGCTTCAACAGCTTCAAAGGGTTTGTGTGCGCGCCCCGCTTGGTAGGTATCCGACGTCAGTTCTCGATTTTATGCGCCTAACCCCACCGGCTTTTTTGAGCCACTCCAAACCTTTTCTTTTCCCTGCGCCGACGACGACAACAAAGCCAACCTCTCCGTTTGCCCTCTTGACTCTGCGGAGTTGAATTTCTGCTGCTCTCTTCAGTCTCGAGATCTATCCCCGACCTGCCTACCCAACATGGCCAGCGGCGACGCCACCCTCTTTGAGGAATCCTTCACGGTGACCGAATATGACCAGTCCAAGTATGATCGCGTCGCTCGCATCTCGTGCACGTCGAGCGACTCGCAGACGGTCATGACACTCGACATCAACATCGAGCTCTTCCCCTGCGCCGTTTCGGATACTCTGCACGTGGTTCTGTCGACGACACTGTCCCTGGACGGAAGCAAGGAGGACGAGAAGGGCTGGAGGGACGTGGGCAAGGGTGGTGATGCGCCGGCGACGATTGCGGATCTCTACGACTATGTTTGCCACGGCAAGATCTACAAGTTTGAGGAGACATACGATGGAAACACCATGTGAGCTGATCTCGGCAAACACCCATGCCTTTGAACTGTTGAGGGCCAAGTGCGCTAACCGCAGTTTCCGATACACAGCAATGCCTATGTCTCGTTCGGCGGCCTTCTCATGTCGCTTCAGGGTCCCGTCAAGAAGCTGACGCCCCTTCGCGTCGACAACGTGTATCTGCTGGTCAAGAAATAGTCTGACCGAATACCCTCTCCGTCCATCTACCTAGGCTCTAGCTCTACACCGCCGCCCGAAGGCTTCTGCATTCCACTAGCTCTAGATCATGTTGTAATGATACCCAAACGAATCGACGTCTCGGTCCCAAACAAGCTTTCAAAGATGGTGCCCCTGCGCCTCTCCGACCTCTCTGCGCAGCCAATGGGTCTCAAGCCGGGCGCCAGTTGCTCTGGTGTGGACCTGGGAACGAGATGTCACGGCGCACCCTCCGTTTGATCTGTTCAATCTCGGGCTCGTTTTCCTGGGTAAGGATGCCGTGGCGGATAAAGAAGTCGATTGTGACGAGAGCGCAGTTGGGCTTGAAGCGCCCCTTGGCGAGCTCCGCCTTGACATAATCGACATCCCGCAGGTCGAACCTCTCGGCCTCGCCGTCCTTGGGCTGGGGCACGACGTCGCTAGGGAGCTCGAGGTGGTAGACCCATTGGCACTCGGGATAAATAAAGCCGCCCTCGCCGATCTGCCCTGCGTCCGTGATGTAGATGTACGTGATGTTGCCGACAAACTTGGCGCCCTTGCGGACAGTCTCGTCTGGCAGGCTGGCCTCCTCATCGGCCTCTCGGATGACGCACTCGAAGGGATCCTCACCCGTCATGAGACCACCAGCCACCGTGTTGTCGAGCATGCTGGGAAATGTTGACTTGTTGTGGGCGCGCGTCGGCACCCAGAGCCGAAGGCCATGAGGCGCACTCTCATCCCGAACGTAGGCAATCATATGGACACCATATCGCATTGTGCCGATCAGCCCAATCGCCGCACGCTCCATGCTAAACAGGAGCTCGCCGGTGCGGGCATAGACGGGCCAGAGCTCGTCGCGCCAGCCATGGAGCAAGGGGAATGTCTTGTTTTGACGCCAGTAGTCGCCCAGAGCCGCGACACGGCGAGTGCGCTCCTGTTCTGTGGGCTCTTTGAAGAGCGCCACGGTCCGCTTTTCTAGATCATACTCCATCTTGCCCCTGATGTCCTCGGGCACCTTGAGGAGCTCCTGGAAGACACGGTCGAGGATACGGCCGATGGGATAAGTGCCCTGAGCATCTTCCCATACGAGGGTGTAGAGACCGGCGTTCATCTTGGTGAATGCATCAGGGTCCGTATCGGCATACGGGAACCTTACGATTGTGAGTTACCATCCTATACTAAGACTGGACGACTTACATGTCGACATCGTCGATCAAGTCGATGCTGGTTTTGGCCATTTTGGTGTGAGGTCTCCAAAGCTCGAGACGGCTGCCTGCTTAGGAGGTTGTAGGATGGAATGCGAATTCCAAAGCGAGACTGTTCCTCTTTTGTGTGAAATTTTGTGTGGTTTCGGCGGACTTGAAGTGGTTGAGACAGAAGGAAAGTGTAGATGAAGTGGTGGAGATGCGAGAATCATGCGGCCTTTTCGTGCCAGTCTTTTATAGATGAGGCCCAAAGAGAGGATGTCTGTTCTCATGAAACGGATCTCCAATAAGACCAGAAATATTGCTGACAAGATCGAGTTTCATCGCCCAGTTCATGTGGCTACCTAGTGAGCTGTCTTAGTTCCTCGGTGAGGCTGTATCAGGAAGTCGACAAGCACGTCGCCCATCCATAAAAGCTGATTCTCGTGACCATCACTTCGACCCACGTTTGCGGTGAACTTCGATTTGGCAAAGTAAATACCAACAAAAACACAGACAGAAGACAAACTAGTCATAATTTAAACCATAGAAACCATACACAAGAGTAAGCAAAGATGAATAACCGCCGTTTCGGTTCTCACACATCCCCAGAGCCTTAACTCGTCTTGGACAGTGTCGTTGTGACAAGCCCACCCTAGACTCGTGGGGAGAATCCCGAAATGAGGTCACTAAACAGTTCCACTTGCTTCTGGAGAGCCCTGGAAGCGTGCGCACCAATCGTCTCACACCACCCAGCCATAGAAGGACAAAGAAACTGACAAACTCAACAACACCATACATAGCCCCAAGTACAAGACAACACCAACCCACACAACATAGACCGACGAAACCCGCTCAATTGCTTTGCTCTTACCTGTCTCTTTCTCAATTCCGACCTAATCCTCACCATGTCGGGCCCTCTCTTCGGTATCGTCCCCGCGGGACAGCCCTTGATCACCGAGCCAACCTCAGCCCCCTCACCAACCTCATTCCTCTACTCCCTGCCAACCTCAAAGTCCTTCTCCCACATCGTCGTCCTCATGCTCCCCGGCGTCTCCCTCCCTCCCAACACCGCTGCCGCCATCTACCTCGCCACCGCCCAGGACGTTGCCGCCGCAGCCCAGTCCGGCGGGACGCCCAACTTCCGCTTCCTCGGCGGCATTGGCCCGGGCAAGGAGAGCGCCATGTTCAAGGTCAGCGGAGGGGGGGACGCGAGCGGTCTCATGGTCGGAGTGTCTGTTGAGCCCGAGGAGTCGGTCGGCCAGAGACTCCAAGAACTCGCCACCAACAAGGCCAACAACAACTCATCAGGGGGGCAGCCCGGTACCACTGTCCTGGCGCAGCGCATTATCCAGAACGCCTTCAACTTTCTATCGAGTTTTAGCGGGACGGCAGGCCCTGGCGGCGTCGAGGTTGTGCCGCTCAAAGCATTCGAAGACTGGTGGCGCAAATTTGAATCGAGGATTCGCGCAGATCCCAGTTTCCTCGAGAAGCAATCGAATTGACCTGACCTGTTTAACGCCTGCTTTACTTTTGCATGCTGGGTCATGCTTGATAAGACATGTGTATCTCATATTGGCTTTCACAAAGGTTGGATGTTGGGGAGGGTATTCTGGAGATACTCGGAGATGCAGCCAAAAGGAGCGCGCTGTAACGATAAGACGCCATATTTTAAGCGATGTTTGTTCTTAATCAACATGTATTTGCATTCGATTGAATTATTGCCTGTAACCATATACTGAAGTGCTGCCCATGCCTAGGTACCACAAGCCATTGACCAAAACGTCTCTGAAAAACAGACTGCCCAATATCCAAATGTGGTCCATCTCTTTGCAGCTCGTCTCGAGGCTAAGGATTGACAGATTCCGCAATGCCCTCAAGACGAGTTTTAGAATATGAGTTTCCTTTAACGCCAGATCCGTGCCTGTACCAGTAGTTTCCCCAAACGCCGCCAAGTCGATACCAAAGTCCAACCAATATCATTCAGTTTTGCCCAATGCTCATCCCAGCCAGTTTTTGGTGTGAAGCCACTCAATCTTCTTGTAACGGAGTCATGAACGGGCTCTTGGAGCGGGTTGGGCTAACGTTCCGACTCTTTCGCCCAGCACTCAACAAGGATGGCGATAGTCTCTCCCGGCTCTCAGTTCGCACCACAAGTCCAGCACGATCCATTGCCAAGGGAGGCCGGAGGAGCCCCTCCGGCCGTCCTAGTCCGATACTTGGGGTTGCCAGGCCGGACGCCCGTCCTTTCCGAGATCCATTGCTGCTGCTATCGGAGTGATCGTTCTCGTCCGAGTCGACGTCGCCAAGCTCAAAGTCGGAAAGATCACCTTCCTCCATAACCCTCTCATATGATCCCAAAGAATTCCTTCCGAAAAGCTTGCTGGCCAGAGAACGACCAGGCCTTCCAGAGCGCCGGCGCCGGCGCACCATGCTGAAGATCTTTCTTCTCCGCTCAGGCTTGCGGAGAAGATAGGCCACGAGCAGGAGAACAAACACAAAGGCAATGATCCCGGTGGTGGAGGATCCTGGCTTCTTCAAGATGTCGTCCAGATCGTCGTCGTCGTCGCCAGCATGAGCGCCAATTGGAACGGAACCAGCGTGCTCGAAATCGTCAGGCGTCCCCTTTTCGACATTGGTGCCGAAGCCAACGGGCAACGCCGAGCCCTGAGGAGGGACTTGGCCGGCAGCATAGAGAACCATCTTTCCCAGTGTCCAGCTGAGTTCGATACCATCGATCTTGTCCACCGGCTTGAAAGGATCGTCGAATGACTTGCTCTTATCGGTCTCCTTGGCAGTGCTGTTTCCGTGTCCATCACCGCCGTCTAAGCCGACTCGAGGAATGCCAATGCCATCATACAGCATGTTGATGAGCCAGGATGCCTTGAAGCAGGCGGCGCGAGCCTCCTCTGCCTTCTTCTCCGGCGACTTCTTGCGCTTTTCCAGCTCGCCCTCGATATCCGACCAATCGCTGGTGCAAAAGTCGTTGACAATAGCTTGGTACGATGCCAGATCATACGCCGTGTGCTTCCCACCAAACACGCCGTGTGTCGTGTGCCAATACTCGGAGACTCCAACAAAATGATTGATGTCGAAGTCAATGCCCGGTACGTGTTGGCCATTAACCAAGCAGGGCTGGTCCGGGCATGGCTTGTCCTTGCCGAGGAGAGGATATGTCACGCTTAGGCATTCATCAAACTTTCCCGTACCGACTAGGACTGGTTCCTTGACCTTGCCCTCGACATATTCACCTCTTAACGTAGTTGTTAGACCAACGGGCATACAAGGATCGGGGACTTCTTGGATCGTCTTTCCTCCGTACTGATCCCACAAACTCTCGACGTAACGGTCGCGAGCCTGGTTGGCTCCAAAACCGAGCCAGGTTGCAGTAAAGACCTTGTACTCAGCAGGAGAGCCATCGAGTGTCCGCATGCGTACGAGTTTCAGATCGTCGGCGTGCTTTTCGGATTCGGTCGCGTTCGGCGCAAAGGCGATCTGAGCGGATGCGCCGCCCATGTCGAGGAAGCCATATGTGTGGTGATTCTTGCCATGGTCGTGCTCTTCAGGGTGATCGAAGCCGCCGAGGAGGTAGTTGGCAGCGATCCAGCCGTATAGACCCTCGGTTTCACCGGAAATGACCTGGATATGAGCATTGCAGTCGGGCAAGATGAACTTGGTGCTCGCTTGTAGGTATGTGCACATGGACTGGAGGAGGGCTGTTTGTTTTGGCTTCGGTAGTAGACGCATGCCGGCCGTGGCCATGAGGTAGATGGGAGTCTCGGAGACCTTGTCAGCGGGAACTTCGGCGAGGGCAATCTTAATCAGGTCGGCAAGATGGTTGGTTCCAATATCGGAGGGTTTGTCGGCAAACGTCGAGACGCCAGGATGGATCTTTTTGCTCTCCTTGAGCTTGATCTTGGGGAGGGCCTTGAGCTGGTTGACGGATGCGTTCTTCACGGCGGCGGCGTGGTTCTTCCACTTGTAGATATACACACGGGTTCCCGAGGAACCGGCGTCAAGGACGACGCCATATTGTGCTGCGCGACACAATGCCGTCAGTTAGAAGCCAGGAACAGAGGTCGGAATACCAACATGATTTACCCATGAGGGCCAACGCTAGGAAGGTTTAGAACGATTGCGACGGTGATAATGAGGTGTCTCAAGGTTCGATTAGGGGGCGTTTCTAATGCGCAAGCGGATGAGAGAGTTGACTCGAGGTTCGCAACGGGACGTTGGACGGGTCGTTTCGATCGTTGGGCGACGCTTCGTGGTATTACGACGACGAGTGGATCCAAGGAGTTCGAGTCGACGAGGCCGAAACTGGGGATCGAGACCTTCAAGGTTTGAGAATTGGGAGCGAGCGGGAGTCCCACAGGGGGAGAGGAGACAAGATTAATTAGGGACTGGTCAAGAAAAAGACCAGGTATTATTAGGTGTTAGTGGTTGAAGCGAGTGTAGAGCATCATTCGGATGCGCGAGCGGTTTGAAAGCGAGAGGAAGGGGGTCGAGTCTGAAGCTGAAAACAAAAGAGGAAGCAAGAGGACTTCCGTTCCAAGAAACGGGGATAGGGAAGAGGGGCCTTCTGGCCTCAGTCACAAGCCAGAAGAGGATTAGCCAAGATGAGGAGAGTGACAGGGATTGAGCAAGGACACGAGACGGGGGGGCAATTGGTGTCGAATAGATTGTCGCACGCGGAAGGGGAATGGCGACAGGCCTTTGGTGACACGATAAGGCGATAGGATAGATAAGCCAGGTGTCAGGGGGATGGAGAGCAGCAGGGGAAAGCAAAAAACAAAACAATGATTTGATGAATTCCCCTTTCCCTTGACTTTAGCACCCCATTCCATTGGAAGTGGCGTCCAATAGTACACGCGGCCCCCCGGTCTTGGCTGACGATAAGCTCCAGCTGCCAGAACCGCGTCGGTCACGTGGCTCACACGCATCTTGCATCTCTATTCTTAGCAACCACACGACTTCAAATACGAAGCGAGTCCGTGATCACAATGACTGATGCCCAACAAGCACGTTGCCTGCTTTCACAGCGTCATTCATCTTTTACATTGCATTGTATCGTAAGCTGGTTCAATTTCATCATCAGACATGTCTTTCATTGTCGTTACATCGTGATAGTTCATCAAGTGTTGGCTATGGGCCTCATAATCTCGTCCAGTCGTTGTCATCCTTTCATCCTCATCCCCAAACGCCGTTTCACAAACAAAATACGCACGCGAAAAAAGCAAACCCGTTCTCTTCTTTATGTCGTGACACTTGGCCTTTATCCCTCTTGGCCTTCGTTTGTGGTCGTAGTCATGCGCTTCCGTGCTCTTTCGAAGGGGATGGGATGCGCCTCCTCGAAACGCCTCTTCAACTCAGGATAGTACCTCTCGCACCACTCGATGTGGTACTGAAGTCTTAGCAGGATGGACCAGAGTATGTTGACCGCGGTCTCGGCCGAATGCCCATGGTCGCTGCATGGCATATACGGTTCCCAGTCTGTAGCTTGGCGCACGTACGCCTCTATGTGCCACACCACCCTGTCTCTCTCTCCTTTCAACTCCGCGAGTTCCTTTTCGAGTTGCTCGCACTTCTTGCAGGGTATAGCTATGTGAGGCGTGGGTTGCGGGACCTCTCTGTCTCCCTCGACAGAGGGCCGGGAGCTGGGCGTCGCGACAAGGGTGTCGTTTTGCGACCCCGTCCTACTATGGGCGCCTGTGGTATCGGATCGACGCTGGGGTGATGAGCTCGCATCGAGTTCAGGAGGCGGCGAATAGGGGATCTCTCGCTGAGCCTCACCACGCATCGATCGACGCTGGGATGATGGGCCCGCATCGAGTTCAGGAAGTGGTGGATAGGGAACCTCTCGCCGAGCCTCACCGCGCATCGATCGACGCTGGGGTGATGGGCCCGCATCGGTTTTAGGAGGCGGTGGATAGGGAATCTCCCGTTGGGACTCACTGCGCTTCGATCGACGATCAATCTGATTCCCCAGCTTGGCGTGCTGTTGAATGCGGTGCGTGTCCCAGTACGAAACCCCCTCGCGCCGTGCGTTGCGAGTTTGGACTGAAGGAGGTCGTGATCCTTCGCCGCGCTCCTCAGATAGGGCTTGCACTCTCTGCCGAAACGATGGACCTCGGCTTGATGTCGCAGGCGCGGCATTCTGCACTCGTTGAGGGGGGTATGCTTGTGGTGCTGGAGTGGGTGCTGATGGCAAGTCTCGCCCCCTAGGCTGACGAGCCCCTTGCCTCTCAGGCTGTGGCTCTTCCATGGGAGTTGGGTGCCGGCTTTGTTTGTTGTTCTGTTTGCTGGGTTCCACAAGTAGGCTTGACTCGAGCGGTTGCTCCAGAAGTTCGTTGCTCCGTTCGCTGGCCATGAAAGCCGCGCGTAGGTCACCTCCTGGAGACTTTCGGTGGTGCTTGAGTTTCTTCACCTTTCTCTGCTGCTCGGTGTACCCAGGAGTCTCTCTAGGTGTCGGCGTGCATCTCATCTCCTCCTGCAATCTGGTTTGGCCACACGGTGAATGGGGTGGCAGTTCTGTCTCCGGTATGAACCGGCTCTGTTGCCTTAGGCGCTCAGTGTAGTTAGCACTCATGGTATTTGTTTGCAAAGAGGGGGTAAAAGAATAAGCTTAAATTGATGGTTGCCAAAGGTAGCGGGAAAGAAAGACCGGTCCTTTGGGAACCAGTGCCCTTTTTTAAAGGCCTTGGGGATTTTTGACAAGCCAGAATTCACTGGAATCTTATATTTCTTTGTTTCATGGCAACGAGCTCCTTGAGCATGACTCCCTCCCCGCGGGTAACAAAGGCAACAATAATGGTCACTGTATCTTCTAGAACAATGCCCTCGCTGTACTAGCTCTCCTTTGTTCAAACAAGCCCTCAGGCCAGGCCTTGGTCATTCATTGGTCGAGGAACAGCGACGTCTGAATGCATTAAAGAGGTAACCTTGCTCTAGTATACTCCCCCTTGCCTGGGTTGTAGAAGTGACCACTCACAAATGCCTTGCATGGATGTCCAGCCCTGGCGTGTTGGTCGGTTGACTGACTCTAATGCCAGAAGATAGGCCGATTCCCGGGAAGTGATTACGAGGGGGCGCGAAATCCATTGCTATGGGCTGCCGCGCAGATCCAAAGCCAGGTGCTGGTGTTGAATTCACTGATGATGCTCCTCCCATGCCTCGACGGCGAAGGCCCCCAAGCGGTGTTCCTGTGGAATCAGCTGCGCTATGTTAGCACATGTCAAGCTGCGAGGACCTGATAACACCCACAGCGAGATGCGCCCCCCACTCGCGGCCAAAGAGTGCTCTCCCTCGTGATGTTTGGGTAGCTTCGAGGCAGACCAGTGTTCATACCCGAGACGTCGGCTCGGCGTTGGCTAAATGCCGGAGCAGTGTCGCTTTCAGACAGTCTCTGGTTAGGATTATCCCCTCCAAGGCTATGATTGAGTTGAGATGCTGCCTCGAGAGTCGAGTCGACAGCATCCGAGGCCGCTCTCTGGATTTGACCCAGCTCGGCCTTTCTCTTGACTTTGTCATAGAGCTCTTGGAGCTGAAGGACCTTGCGACTCTTTTCTTTGAACGCTTGGGCGATCTCGTCATTCCTGCGCCGTAAAGCGTCCTGCTCCGCCGCCATGCCTGTTCTTTGTTAGCCAGTGTTGGCGCTTGGAACATCGACGATGAGAACCAACCCGTCAACCTGTGCTGGAGCCCGTCAATCTCAGAGTTTGCATCGCTCACAGTCTTCTCGAGCCGAATGTTGAGGGTAGAGTACTTGTCCGCCAGTGTCTTGTAGAGATATTGCTGGTAGTAGATGTCCTGGGTAGTTTGATAGGCCCAGAAGCTGAGAGCTCGGCCGGCACACTCCATGACGACGTTCGGACTCAGGCCGCTCAAGATGCTCGTCTTGTATTCTTCGCTTGGGTTGAGGTTTGCGATGACGGCATCATCGGGGTTGTTGAGCTGCGAGTGACAAGCAGGGCATGTGTTGCGGCGTTCGGTCTCTTGCCCGGCGATCCCTAATCGCTCAGCGCATTCCATGCAGAAGATGTGACTGTCGGCGGCATCAGTAGGGCAGTGAACAGGCTGCGAGTTATGGGAACGAACCTGCATGTTGTGACGAGAGCGCTCTCTCTGAGCTCTCGCCGGCACTTGAGGTTGTTGCAGATGAGAGTATGTTCCATGTCGCCTGAGCGCTGACAGGGAGAAACTGTGTCCTTGTTCCGTGGGCGGAGGCAGCAAGATGTGGAGATGTTGGGACAACGAGGATGATATATCGAGACGATGGTCACTCATTCCGTGGTGGAAACCAGGAGTCGCCGGATGAGTAATGCTGCTGGCTCGTCAGGGGGAAGGCGCAGGCTAAGGAGGAAGGAGCGACTCTTCGCAACATTTCCCCCTGGTGATGATTGGCAGAATCAAGGTTCATGATGAGGACAGCGTGCGAGATAGTTATCGAAAAAGGAAATCGGAATTGAATGTAATTACTCGTTCAAATCTAGTAAGTTGAACCTGTCGAACTGAGGGGTATGGCCTGCATCCCAGGGGGTCATCGTAACTCGAGCTCAAACAGAATAAATGGTGAAGACGGAACTGGCGGCGCTGCCAAAATGCAGCTACCTCAAACCAAGAGAGCTGTAGATGCTGTGCTCGTCCTTGAATACCGAGCTCTGCGTTGGAATCGCGGGCCCAGCAACCCCAGCACCGTACATCTGACCTTCGCCAAAGGCTGGGGCTTGCACAGAGTCCCATTGCTTTGCGTTGAAGTCCCACCATGATTGTTGGGCGAGCAGGCTGGCCATTCCTTCCCCTTCGAATTGTTCGGATGGTATCTCAAACTCGAGCTCTCCGATCAGGGTGTCGAGGTCGGCCTCTAGAGACGACGGCAGTGGTAGGATTGACTCGGACTGCGTGGGTGATGTCTCTTGCTTCAAAAACGCGGTTTCGAGGGGCGGTGACGGAAGAGCAGCGTCACTTCCGCATTGCGGTTGGGCCAAGAGCTCGATAAGCTCCTGGGTGGTCAGGGGGAGGAGAGTAGACACCTCATGATTTGGATAGAGGCGTCGAAGGACTGAACGGCACTCCTCCAGGGACTGTGATAGGTTGTCGAGAGCTCTAAGAACAGGTCAGAAAGATGTTCTTGCAACTGGCCGATAAGGGTCAACTCACTTCCTAGACGGGATCAACCGCTGGCGGTGCTTATCGTATGAGCAGCTCTTGGGAGCTCGACTGGTGATGCATTGACCACATGGCAGCTTGCCATCGCAGCGGATTTTGCGTCTTTTACACTCCGTGCAGGCATGGGGAGTCGTTATTCGTCTGGAACCGGCAACCCGTGGTCTTGTGCTACTCGAGGGAGCGGGTTGCTTCTTGGGTATGACCCCTTGGACTTGCAAGCTCTGTTAGACGATGGGCTGAGAGGTTACCGAGGTTACGGTTCTGGGGGTCGACTTACACGTGTGAAACGCACCGCCAGCGGCGAGTTTGGAATTCGAGGGCGACATTGTTTGCCAGCAAAGGACGCAATGCTAAGTTTATGAAAGCTTGAAAGGATTCATTCATCCAGGGCATAAAAGGGTCTTGCATGAGCTCACGAGGTGAGGAAAGGGCCCCCAACGGCGACATAAGGCTGGCGATCCGAGTTAAGTAGTGCCGATAGTGAGGCAGGCATCCAGAGCAGCAACCACCATGTTACGTCCGAGGTGGCGCCCACGAACGGGCACAAATGCGGAGAAGAGCGAGCTGCGGAGAAACGGGAAGGCATCGTGGGGCAAATGAAAGGGTTTCATCATTCGTGGGATCATGCGAGACGTCTAATGACCGCATGAGAAAGAGGACGATCCGGAAGAACATGGGGTTCGTTTGACTGAGGACCAGTCCGTTCGCCGAAGGATGGGTATGCCCGGGCGGCAATCGACCGAGATGGAGGGCCTGAGATGAGGTTGGCCGACATTAGGGCCTCGAGGCTAGGCGTAGAGGGTGCATACGGCTCGTACGGAGTTGTCTGGCTGGGCTGCTTGAGCTGCCAGTACACGAATACGGAACTCTGTCACTTTCACCCTCCCTCCCTCATGCCCAAGGCTCGCGGGTTCAAGACAGTCGGGCGAATGACTATCCGTTCATGCCTCGCGCTCGGCAGATACGCCCCTCAGGAAATTGGAAAGAAGCGGTATAGAGGCAAGGGAGAAACGTGGCAAAGTACAGACAGACAGACCCAAAAGGCGGCCGGCGATCTATCCAATATCCACCCCAGTTAATGTCGAGCATGCTGGACTTGACGGCCCGAACGACGGCTGCAGACGGCAGGCGGCTGGGCGTCCCACGAGACCGAGAGATCTCGACCTCGCTCCCTCCAAGGGCGGCTGGTCCCTAAATCCCGAGAGAGTCGTAAGGTCATCTGTCTTGCTGAGCGAATACCTGAGCAAAGTTAAAATGACTGGAGCGGCTTTCGGGCCACGAGATGAAGGGGAGAAGGTTGCAATAAAGAGTAATGCCCGCCCTATCACGTCCCGCCGACGTCGAGACCCCTGTCCTGCACGCAATTATCCAGGAACCGTGTCTCGAACTGCCTATTTCGCCGTGGGCTGTTCAAGGCGGGAAGGATCGAGCTCGTGCTTTTGCGGGTACCTGGATGAGAACCAACGTGCGTTCTGTAGGATCGAGGCGTTGTGCGGGTTTGTTTTTGCAAAGTGTTGTTGGTCGTCGTCGTCGTATAAAGGAGAGCTTCGTCCAAGAGCCAGCACCTCGAAACGCCCTCTTCCTTTTCGTCCGAACTGCGTGTCTCGAGCTTCGCTAAGGCCCCAGCCAAGACCAGGAGGCCCAGTCAAGCCCTACCTTAATGTGCGGAAGCCACACCGATCCAGACGACCATCCGATACTACCGTCCACGCGCGCTCATTGTCACCCTCACCCAAACCTACATATTCCTTGCTCCCAAGGTCACAAACCACATGGACGCATCTCACTTACATGAAACGGCTGCCACGGATCCCGGACTTGTTTCTCGCCCTTCGCCGGTAACTGGGCTCCGAGGGGAGCGGGCATGTCATGATTGATCGGCTCATCGGGGAATTGTGCAGACTTGTCCTTCTCGTCAGTGCCCTCACAAGACCGGCCGGCAGTCAAGGATCTGGGATACTCGGGCCGTACCATGACCCCCTAGATCTGCACCCCAGCTTTTCTCCTCCAATCACTTGACCAGCTCCCCCGGCTGCCCCTCTCGGGAAGGTGATGTGCCCTCACATCTCCCAACCCCCAAGCTTTTGCACGAACAAGAAATGTGAAGCCTGTGGGCCAAGCTTCGCATGAGGGTTAATCTTGTTTGCCTGACTAAACTTCCACATGAAGGAACTCTGAGGGCATAAACTATTGATCCGTCATCTCTCCGTCAGCCTTGCTGGTGACTGAACGTCGGTATCTGTGAGCCGAAGGAGGGTCTTGGACTGGCGTGCGGATGTAGACGGACGCGATCCCGAGGCCTTTTCCACGACCGCGAGGTGAATCGTTTGCAACCGCGCTATTGACTGACGTGTCTTCTGTCCGGATCAGGTCGATTGCTTCACACTTGCATGCTTTCGAGACGATTTCGTCCCAGGTTGCCCCCTGGCCCTTTGAGTTCAGCAGGTTATCATCATAGGCTTCGTGAGCGCTAAGATCCTATGTAGCTACTGATCCAGGGGCTGTTCGTCATATCCCGCAATGTCAAGCCGCTCCTATCCTTTGTATCAAGGTCGACCTTGCGTGTGGCCACAAGCTGCCAAACGATCTCTTCGTGGCCCTGGTGGGCAGCCCACCACAGAGGCGTCCGCTGGTCAATGTCCTTTGTGTCAAGCAAAACGTGGCCTATAGCGAGGAGTTGCTTGACAATGCCGCTGTGGCCGGCCTCGCAGGCCATCGCCAGCGCTGTCCGGCCTGACATATCCTTCGCGTTCACATCGGCCTTGCCCACCTGGAGGAGTGTCGCGACGATATCCCCGTGACCGTTTGTGGCAGCGAAATATAGTGGTGTCCTGCCCCAGCTATCCTTGGTGTCAACATCGGCCTTGCCCGTGTTCAGGAGCAGTCGGACCATATACGTAAAGCCAGACATGGCGGCCAGCAACAGCGGCGCTTGGCCAAGCTGTGAGCCTTTGACGTTGACGTCCACCTTGCCTGACTCGAGCAGCATCTGGACTATGGACGAGTTCCCCTTTTGGGCAGCCAGGGGAAGCACATTTGCACCGACCTCGACGTTGCCTTTATCGAGGAGCAGCCTGACTATGCCGTCGTACCCACCATCAACGGCAAAGTCGAGTGGTGTGTTGCCAAACTTGTCGCTTGCGCTCGCGTTGACTTTGTCTGTCTCGAGAAGTCGCGCAACGGCGTCCTCGTCGCCCATCCTGACAGCAGAGACCAATAGTGCCTTGATGTCCTCGTTTAGGTCGTCCTGGTTTCTCCCTTTTAGCAGCAAGTCTCCAATTTCCTGGCGCCCAGAACAAAAGGCGTATGACAAGGGCGTCCCTCCGATCTTATCCTCTCGCCTCTTCTGGGCCCCTGCTCTGAGTAGCAGTCTGACCACGGCTACCTTTCCACTCCAAATGGCATACGTCAATGGCGTCCGCCCAAATGCGTCCTGAAGGTCGATCTTGGTTCTCGCCTTGAATAGACGCCTGTAATGCCTAAAGTCGAGCCAGGGGTCCTTGACCAGCAGCTTGACGACGCCGCCAAAGCCGTTTCCGGCAGCCCAGGAGAGGGCTGTCCGCTGGTGTGTATCATCTCGAGTGTTCAGGTTGTCGTCTCCCGTCTCAAGTAAGCACTTGACGGCACCCTCCAGGCCAAAGTAGGACGTGATCATGAGGCTACTGAACCCACGAGGAGTGCCTGTGTGCGCACTCCTCCAGTAGGTTCCAAACCAGAAAGAGCAACGACTTGATCTTGTATCACAAAGCTTCAGTATCCGGTCTGTCATGCGCTCTTTCATCTCGATTGGCAACTCGCGAATATGCGCGGCCCAATGCCTCGCAGAGTAATCAAGAAAGAGAAAAAAGGAAAGGGAGTTCCCTTCCTCGTCAATGGGAGGCGACTCGAAATCCACGAAAAGGAGGTGCCGGGTACAAATCTCGGCGAGAAGGTGGTGGGATTCTTCGGGGAGGAGGGAGTGTTTCCATGGGAGATCGGCATAGGTGGCCGCCATAGTAGTATTGCGAACCAAGAACTCCTTGGCGGTTTGGTGAAGTAGGTAAATTCTCGAGTCGATGACCGTCACGAAGAGTCCGCAGATGTCTCGGATCTTCTCGCGAAAGCGGTCCTCGGGCTCGAGGTCGAGGTCGCTATAGGACTTGTGCCCTGGTTGGATAGTCAAAGCCAGCGTCATCTCCTCGAGCGTGAGAGGTCGTGCTGCTGCTACCACAATGTGAAGTAACTTCTTGGCCATTGTAGGGTCTCGACTCTTTGTGAGAATCCGGTTGTAAGCCGCCTCGACCGACTCGGGAATTTGAGAAGTGATCTGGACTAATCCAGACTTGTTGAGGTCGACCTCTTTCTCAATCAGGTCGAGCGTCAGGTGCACCCACAGATACGTCCTGTTGGGAACCCGCTTAAGGCCACCCAGCAAGAGACGTTGCTCGCTCTCTGTCAACCTGAGTCGTGCTCCAACATCTCGTATCCTGGCCTCGATGAAAATGTCAATCTCGTGAGAAATCTTCAGCATCTCGACCTCGCTTTCACCACTCAGGTGGATCATGGGCAATCCTGGGAGGTCCAGCGGCTGGAAGCCACGACGAATTGTGCCATAAGGCCGACTGGTGACGAGAAACTTCAAGTTGAAGTTCCTCCTGGTACCGTAGAGCTTGCATAGAGCTTGGGTAAGCTGATCTCTCCCCAGCTCTTCGCATTCGTCAATGGCATCCAGAAGGCAGACTATCTCGCCTGCACGCCCGTCTTCTGCGACCCTGAGAAGGATCTTCCAGAGCTCGCTGAACGAGCTGGTGAACACTTCTCCATTCGTGTCGAATTGATCCAGAACGGTGTCGGTGAGCAGACTGCGGTTCTGAAGAAAGAGCTGGCGTAGAATGCAGCTAAGGGCGCTGGCCACACTCTTCTGGTCCTCAAAGTCGTCTTTGAAGAAGAAGTAACATACTGTCCTTGATTGTGTGGTGGGAAGAACATAGTCGACGAGGTACTTTGCCAGAACCGACTTTCCGCAGCCAGGATCTGCAGAAACCCACAGGATTCTTGACGATTGGCTCTCTTTCCATTGCCGAAAGAGTCCATGCGAGACGAACCACTCACAAGTTTCCGGGACTCGATCCGGATTTCGTTCTTTTCGATCTTGGTAGGGTGAGACATGGAGACGCTTCAGCAGCGCGTTTTCTCTGCTCCTTCTGGTCTCGTCTTGTCGGGGATTTGCATTGGCGCCGAAATACACGGGGCCGTTGAAACTGGCCCCAGGGAATTGGTTACCGCTACCCGTATTGTTGTACTGGTATCCTCTAAAGGCGTTGAAATGGGAAATGTCGCCGTGAGTATGGGAGGGCGAGTCTCTGGAAGCCCACACGTGGTGTTCCATTTAACCGCGCAGTGGAGGTTTCTGCGAGCTGAACTTTTAGTTGTCGCGATTGTTGGAGGAGGCGCGCGAGTTGCTTTGGCTGCTGGATGTCGCCAGTTGGAGAAGAGATAAAAGGGCCCTTCTACAGGGGATTAAAGGAGCTTGTTTGTTTGAGTCGAGGATTGAGATGGATGTTAAGAACAAAACGTGGCACACTCGGTCAAGGCCAGAGCCTGCCTGCCTGCTCAGGAAGCAAACAAATGTTCTTGACGAGGCAGGTGGTTCGTGCATTGGACTCATCAATTACAAATGCTCCGAGGCTGAACCTCGAAATAAGCAAATAACAACCCTGCCGGGACTTTTGAGACCCGAGTCAGCTGGCGGCATCTGAATGTATCATTCTTTTCAGCTGTGCGTGGCTTTGCAGTTGGGCTGAACAGATTGGGGGCTGTGTCATGTCTTGAATGTGGAGGCGTGACACCCGCGAGGTGGACAAAAGCGATGTACCAAATGCCGTTGGAAGTAAGGCCAAAAATGACTTGTGGAATATGCAAGAAGCCCACCTGCAATTGCCTGTTCTGCAAGGCTTGTAGACGGCAAGCACGAAATCATGTCCAGTGACCGGGGGTCAGAAAGCCCCCCGACTTATCTTAATGATTGCCTTGAACGGGTCGAACAAGAAGTGCACGAAAAGGCGACCTGTGAGAATTGTGGAGGACCAGGAAGACTCACTCAGGACTATGGAGGACACGTGATTCGACTTGGCGCCCAGATCCCGATCTCGGCCACACAAACTCCACCCTCATCCAAAATAATCCACGCGCCCTCATCAAGGATCATTTCGGGTAGCCCACCTACATACTTTCATACAGAAGTACCACGTCCTTCACAGATTTTCTATCATCCCTCCTAGCGGCCAATTGGGCTCAATTGCTATTGCAATCATGCTATCCGCTACCTCTTCCGCCCTGCGCACCAGCGCTCGCCGCGTTGTCCCCCGCGCCGCCGTTGTCTCGACCCTCGCCGCGCCCGTGCCGAAGATCTCCCTTAACCGGAGCATCAACGTCACCCAGGCTCGCTGCCTCTCTTCTACCGGCCGTCTATCTTACGCTGTCCAAACCAACCCGAACCCTCCTCTGGGCATCAAAAATGCCTCCAACGATACCCCTTCGCGGATTGGCCTCATCGGAGCACGTGGCTATACTGGCCAGGCCCTTATCGATCTCCTAAACAAGCATCCTCTGATGGATCTTCGACATGTGTCCTCTCGTGAGCTCCAGGGTCAGGAACTAAAGGGCTACAGCAAGCGCAAGATCATCTATGAAAGTCTATCTCCTGGGGAAGTCGCTCAGCTGGATGAGGACGGCAAGGTCAATGCTTGGGTCTTCGCGCTCCCAAACAGCACCTGTAAACCCTTCGTCGACGCTCTCGGCGATACTAAGAGCTTGATCATTGATCTTTCCGCCGACTACCGGTTCGACGAGGACCAGAAGACATGGAAATACGGTCTTTGCGAGCTTCAACCCCGAAGCAAACTGGCTACAGCGAAAAGGATCTCGAATCCAGGCTGTTATTCTACTGGTTCGCAGCTTGCCTTGGCTCCTATGGTTGAGCATTTGGGCGGCATGCCTACCGTTTTTGGCATCAGCGGCTACAGTGGAGCAGGTACGGGTTCACATGTCGTGGGAAGGACGTCATGTCTTGCACGCAACAGAAAGCCAAACACTTGAGATTCGAAGTAGCTAACGTTGAAACAGGAACAAAGCCTTCTCCCAAGAACGACGTCAATATTCTCAAGGACAACTTGTTGCCCTGTAAGTGTGAAGAAAGAGGCTATGCGGAAAGAGAGAGCTAACTTGCAAAAGACTCGCTCACAGGCCATATTCACGAGAGGGAGATTAGCCATCACCTCGGCACGCCTACCGCTTTCATTCCCCACGTGTGAGTTACACTTTTTCCTACTCTACGTATCCAAAAACTGACAAGATCCAGCGCCTCCTGGTTCAGCGGCATTCACCTCACAGTCAACGCCCCCCTGAACAAAGAGATGACATCTCGGGATATCCGTCAAATCTACCAGGACCGATATGCCGGCGAGAAGCTTGTCAAGATTGTCGGCGAAGCCCCGTATGTATCCCCAGTGTGCTATGACAACCTCATCAACTAACTGTTATAAAGTGTCGTGAAGTCCATTCAGGACAAGCATCATGTTGAGATTGGCGGGTTTGCTGTTGACAGCACCGGCAAGCGCGTCGTAGTTTGCGCGACGATTCACAACCTCAACAAGGGTGCTGCGACTCAGTGCTTGCGTAAGTTTTGACTAGGGACAACGAACGAGATATCTGTTTTGGCTAACTTATAACCAGAAAACATGAACCTCGCTCTCGGATATGATGAATACCAGGGAATTCCCATCTAATGACCCCCACAAACATGCTTCACTAGTCCCTTCATAAGCTTTGAATACACTCATCCTGAGAGGGGTGAAGGGTCTCCCGCATTAGAAACAAGGGACGCGCCAGTTCCAGTAAGGCATCACATAACTATACCGAACTACAACTTACATCGTCGCACCGCTATGCTAGTTGCGGAAGAGGAAGGAATATTTAGAACATGTCGCGCCTGGTGTGGGAAAGAGGAAGAAGACATGTATTATAATATATAAACTACCTTTTAAATACAGGTAAAAAACTATTAATAACTCTCTTTCTTAATGCTCCTCTTACTCAACATGACCACACCCTCCTACTCCCAGGGTCGGCGACAATGCGAGCCTGGCTGGAGGAAGAAGAGTCATGGTTCGTGAGAGCCTTATTGCTGTCTTGTTTCCTTTCGCCCAGTCGGTTCATTCTTTGTCTTGTAGCTCGTAGTTAAGAAACTGCACCTACTGACTAACTAACTTAAGAGTTACGGTCCGTCCCCTCTGTTTATCCTCCCGCTCCCGCTCCCGCTCTTGGGCTTCTTAGCGGCCGCATTCATCACACCAACAAGCGCCCTCCCTTTCGCAATCATCTGACCACCCACCCAGCCACCTTTCAAGGGTCTTGCTGCGCGTGGCTTTCATGCTCCCCCTGTTGGAAGTCATATCCGCACTTTCGGTGGTGGCTGTGTGAAGCTGCCTTGCCGCCTCCGCAATGCTTCAATAAGCGCTCAGCCTGTTTGCCTCCGCGGTAAAGAAATGGGGGGAGGGGGGGGGATGCCCGGTTACTCACTCATCGTCTTGATATTTGAACTCGACGCTCTCCTCGTATCGTGACGAACTATGCATTCCAAAGCATCCATAACTACTGTCGAGCCTCTGTTGTTTCCTGGCCTGGACCACCATCATCTTATTATTCCCCCTCCATTCTCATTTGGCCCCCAACCAACGCGACATAAACCATGGGAAAATTCAGGACCATGTTCAGTCCTGACAGAAGACGACGAAAGTACCAAACCCCCCTGGTCGCTGACCAGATGGACACCCCCCGCCACAGCCTTACCCGCCATGATCCACCATCACTTGCATCCGAGTCTTTTCCTGCCGGAGTCAAAGTGCTGAGGGATTGTCCCGATGCAACCGTCGACGTCTGTTTTATCCACGGCTTGAGTGGAGATCGGGAAAAGACTTGGAGAGCCCGCGATCACAATGAACCCTGGCCAAAAACACTTCTACCATCAAGACTCACAAGAGCCCGCATCCTTACATATGGCTACGACGCCTATGTAGTGGCCAAATCCGGCCAAGCATCAGCGAATCGACTCATTGATCATGCCGCGAATTTGTTGACCGATTTGACGAACGATAGAGAATCATGTGGTGCAACGTCTCGCCCGCTCCTCTTTGTCGTCCACAGCCTCGGAGGTCTCGTCTTAAAGGCCGCCATCATCAGCTCACGGAATAGCCCGGACCGCCATCTATGCGACATCTTTAACCATACCAAAGGCATTGTCTTCATGGGCACCCCTCACAGGGGATCTTGGATGGCTGAATGGGCCGAGAAGCCTGCTTCTGCCCTCGGCTTCGTCAAGTCCACCAGTGTGACGATGTTGGAGGTCTTACAGACGGACAACCAGCTTCTCGAGTCTATTCAAATAGACTTTTGGTCCATGATACGTAATGTGCGGGAGAGTGGTAGATCTCTCGAGATCATGTGCTTTTACGAAGAGTTGCCTCTGCCCATTGTTGGCAAAGTCGTGTCTAAAGAATCGGCGACGCTGGAAGGGTACAATTCTTCGACCATCCACGCCAACCACCGAGATATGGTCAAATTCGGCTCCGTCGAAGACAATGGCTTCAAGAGGCTGGTCGGTGAACTGACGAGGTGGGAAAGGCAGATCAGGCCCTCGATCACCGGGCAATTCACGCAGTCGACACAATCGACACCAGAAGAGCCGCCGAGCGAGCTACCTGGCTCGTCTGTCGGTGACTACGCCTCTGGAGACTACATTTCTAGTCGCCAGGCCTCCCGGGGCCTTGTTTCTGGCAACAATCCTTCTTACGGCTATCCCTCTTGGGGTGATGGGAACCAGTCTTCAGGCAACGATGTGCCTGGTAACCAGGCTCCCAGCACGGCTTCTGTCAACCATTTCAGCGCACCTGGAGCAACCCAGCACATCAACACAGGCAGCGGCTATCAATTTTCTGGCGCGACATTTACCGGACAAGTGTATTTTGGAGGACAAGGATCTTGAAAGGAGGGAAATTGGCAAGAGGGTATAAAAAGAGTTTTTTAAAAAGACTTCCCAGACCCGGGATTCAAACCTGGAGATGCGACCCCCTTGCTTCTGCGCATGTGTTGCCTTTACACCAGTCCGGGGGCGTTTCTTTTAGCAGAAGAGGAATAAAACTAACCTATATGGGATGTCGCTTGATATCCATTACTAGGTAGTTGGGGCAAGGCAAGTGTCTAGGGCCTCGGACTCGCTGCAGTCTGGGTGATCGTTGATTTTGCGAATGTTCATCTTCGTCATCACTCTGGCCAAGGTGGTGGAAGGACGAGAGGCTAAAATTGGCGCCCTTTCTGGTACATACGACCATACCCACCGGAGAACTCGGGATCCCGTCCGCTCTCCCATAGATAAGCCGGTGAGGGGCGGATTAGTAGTTGGGTCGGTGACGACCAGCGAATCCCCGCTGTTGTATGTTTTTTTTTGGTCATTTGATGTATTTTCCTTTCACCTTAGGTTCCCTTTTTATCGTTCAAGAGATATCCGTATTCTCGTTAGTGATGGGCGTGGTGGGCGGACGGAGTGGTGTCGGTGTTATGGTTGCTGACCTTCAAGGAGTTGGGAATTTCGTTTACTCTAAGGTCAGCCAGATGGGGGGTCACTACAAGAAGAGTCACAGCATCAAGCACCCTCTTTATGTTGGTTATCCTCTTCTACGTAGCATTCGCCGTGATTCTATCTCGTCGTTACTCGTCATAGTGTCCCAACCCGGGCATTTCCTGCTCTTTAGGTGCCACATATCAATCTCGCATGAGTCTATGGGCGCTGGCGGGCACCTCTCCTCAGCGTCCATTGTATCAACCCCCCAGTAATAAATAGCCTCGGGCTCAGCTCTCATCGGGAGAGCCTGGTGGAAAGGTGCCATCATCTTCAACCAATTGCTCGTGGCGTTCCTCACAGACGAAGAACTTGGCATCGACTGTCGATACCGTCGAAGATGCATGTGTTGTCAATCGGCACGTACTGTTTCGTGATGATCTTGATCATCTCTTGCGCGGTCATGCCACCGGTGACGGCGGATGTATTGTGAAGCTCACCACCGGCAGCTCGATCCACCTCTTTGGCCGCGTTTTTGTAACGCTCATTGCTCGCGGCCTGAGGCGCATTCTGTCCAACAAATGACAGGATTTCATCGGCAGAAGCGGTGGTAACGTGAGATGTCGCTGAGAGAGCAAGATAGATTGGGAGAAGAGATAGCGGCATCTCGGGGCCAGCGACGGCGGCAATCTCATCATTGGCGAGTTGTTGTTCTACAAAGCCAGCCATGTTAGCTCTCTGCACAACAGGGCGTCCACCCCGATTAAACTTACCGACAACCTGATCAAGATTGACTGTCTTGTCCTCAAGCCCATTGATGAGCTTGATGAAGCGAGCATTCTTACAAAAGAGCTCAACCTGGGCTGGGTCTATTTCCTCGCCACCGGGGATACTTCGAACTGTTTCGAGGACCTGTCCAACGTCTTTACGGGCCTGATCCTTGTAGATGTTTTGAAGTTTGATGTAGACGCTGGACTGTGCCTTCATGTCAGGGAGTCCACCAGGGACGGGCAAACGACCTTGCTCGGAGTGGAATCGCTTGACAGCCTCGGCGATGATCCAAAAGCCAGACTTGGTTTCGTGCTGATAATGGGGTTAGTGAGATATCGTAGATAGCTGTAACGGGACTTACAGGCTCTTGGTGGATGTAGTCAAATACTTGTTGAAGGGAACCGGGGAGAGATGGAACCACGACATGCTTCATGACAGCGGCCACAGCTTCTTCAAAGTTCTCCTCGCCACCCTCGGGATTATCTCTCCGCATTGCTTCAGACACAGTCTTGCGGAATGCGGTCTTGTCGGCGTAGCTAGTGGGATAAGCGCCATCGTGATTATGCTGCCACTGTTCGAGGTAATGGAGGAGAATGACTACCAGAGGTAGGTGGCCGTGCTCATGGTTATCGAGGTTGTCGATGTCCTTGGTCATATCCCTGGAAAAGTCTGTCAACTCGGGCCAGGGAGCCAGCAGCCTCAGGTCAGTAGTCGCGGCCTCATCGGGATGGGTATCGACGATGGGAAAGGTGCCAGGTAAGGTAGACTTGAAGTAAGAGTAGTAGCCGACAGAGTGAACGGCGATGGTAGGCGTCTTGTGGTGATTGGCATATTCATGAATGAGTTGCACCTGGTCTTGTGGCAAGGGCAGGGCATATAAGATCATGGTGAACTTGGGTGAGTTGGTGAGGAGCTCCTGAAGGTTGAAGGAGTCATTCTGCACGAGGTTAGCTACCTATGAAAATCGTGGTGGGTTAAAGGCTGACCTGGGACTTGGGGTACCACTCGCCCTGAACCTCTGGGTTGAGTTCAAGGAGGAAGTTGGTGGATGCTTCGGCCCTCAGCTTGCCCAGCCAGCTCTCATCGACGAAGAAGTTGACGCCGAGATCTTCGTAACTCACGGCGGCTTGGTCGGCGATGGTGAAGCGGCCAATACCAGGGAGGACCAGGTTCTTGAGTGTCTCAACACCAACGGTGCCGGCACCCGAGTTGACGAGGAGGATGTTGGCCGACTCGAGAGCGGCCTGGCCAGAGGCTGCCCACAAGCGGAGCTGACGGTCATACTTTCGTTCCTTCTCCGAGGGGCCGTGAAGGACCGGGGGAGTCTGGGTCATAACGTCGGCCATGGTTTCGCCGATGGGTAAGGATGTGGTTGCGTTGCTGTCTAGGTGGATGAAAGATGGACTCAGGCTGCCGAGATGCCGTGCAGTTTGTAGAACTACCGAGCAAGCGGCTCGCGCCTTGGCTAGAAGGAATGGTACGATATTGGGTATGAAAGAATACAATGGCCGTTCGGGCTTGGGATGGGGCTCAAATGCGAGCAGCAGGCTGACGATATCTTGGAGGTCTCGGCGAGGCCATTCGTCGGCGTGGCCAGCCTGAGCGAATGGCAATAACTGGGGCATGGTGGTTGGTGCCTGTCAGATTGTTTCCTTAAATTGCTTAGCGCGCGATGTTGTTGTCGAGAAAAGCAAACAGACTAGGCCTATTATAGCAGCGTCTCTGGTTGGTAGTGGGTGGTCCGTGCGAGCGAGTGCGAGCCTTCGTCTGGGGCAGACACGGAGGTCCGTCCCATCCCTCTTTATACCACCAGACAGTGACTCAGTGATGCTCCAGGTACGAAGGTACCTATGCACGTCAAAGTTATCGATGTCCTTGGACAAAGTATAGCGAATTGTTCCGTATTGAATAGAGGCTATCTGACGTATGCTTTGTTGAGAACTATCCACTCGATTGTTGTCTCCCTCCTATGAACCCAAATTGGTAAAGTTCGCACGCCACGATAACTTCTCGCTCCCTTTTACGTCCCGATCCCCCCCCCAACGCCTCTTGACTCTAGGTCTTGAGATCGAATGAATTACTTGTTTCTATCTAGCGCTGCTCCAGAGAATCTCGTTATAGACGACCGTTTGTTCATATTTTCGGCATTGCTCCGCGGAAAGTGGGTGTTGGTTGCAGCTGCTGCCGGATGGCGCCAGGCGAATGCGAGTGCGGACGTCTCACTCCACTCCAAAGGCCTCATTTACCGCACCTCCACGTTGGAGATCGCGTGAACTAGCCAATAAGAACTCGCTAGATATCGTCGTCCCCTTCCCTTCTGACTCTCAGGGATCGTGAAGGACAATGGAGGCGAATGCTGTCTCCTTCATATGAGTCCTTCTCCTGTCCATGCCCCTTCCTTGATCGAATAGGAGTCCTTCAACGAAACGGCTCGAGATGACAAACGCTTAGGGTGAACTGTCGAACGCGAGGCACGCGATTGCCGAAATAGGTGCATTCACTGCTTTGTTCGGGCACTTATACTAAGGTTTCCCCGTTTACTTATTATTGACTTGAGCCGACACACCTGATCTTCTGCTCTCCATCACCTTGAGATCTGAACTTTACATCGCGGCAGTATTTTCTCAACTGCCTTGCAGTTACACTGGCAGCTTCTTTTCAGTCCCAATTCAAGGAAGGCGCCGACTCCTCAGCTCTCGGAAACCATGCCTACAGATATGGAGTTAAAGGAGAACGGCCCTGTCCAGGACCAGGGCGAGTCTGGACTGACGCTTCCCGCAGAGAGGCCTTCTGCTCCTACACCTACCCCAAAGGATGACCATATCCAGGTCTCTGCGATGCCCCCGGCTCGCTTCTGGACCTTGAGTCTTGGGTGAGCTTTGTCTTATTTTCGAATATTATTCCCCTGCTGAACTAACCTCTTTGTGAAAGAGTCCTGCTTGGTCTGTTCCTATCCATGGTCGACACCTCGATCGTCGCCACGAGCCTCTACAGCATCGGCGTCGACTTTGAGGCCCTGGAAGAGGTCAACTGGGTGGCCCTCGCCTACACCCTTGCCTACTTGGGGTGCGCCGTCGTCTTCGCCCGTGTCTCTGACATCGTTGGAAGACGTGATGCCTTCATTGCAGCTTACATCATCTTTTTTGCGTTCTCCTTGGCCTGTGGTTTCTCCAAGAGCCTCGACCAGCTCATTGCTTTTCGCGCTCTTCAGGGCATCGGTGGTTCCGGTATGTCTGACATTCTCCCTTCCTATGCTCGCGAGTCTGATCCGCCAAGGTTTGTATGCTCTCACGATGATCATTCTGCCGGAGCTGAGCCCCCCTCATCTTACCCAGCACATTGGAGCGCTGGTAGGCATGATTGTTGCTCTCTCTGGTGTCTTAGGACCTGTTCTCGGCGGTCTCCTGACTCATTACACCACCTGGCGATGGGTCTTTTGGATCAAGTATGTTTTCCCCCTTTCCCTTGTGTACAACGCTTCTGACGCTTTCCAGTGGCCCTGTTGGCTTTGTGTCTCTGGTCATCTTCATATTCACATGGCCCAAGGCTGAACACCTGCCCACGATCGAACGGCGTGCCTGGAAGGAGCTTGACTACCTCGGATCTTTTCTCGCCATCGCTGCCGCCGTGTTGGTTGTCTTTGCCTTTCAGACGGCTGGCACATCCTCCGGCGGCGGATGGAAGACAGCCATGTTCATCGCACCCCTTCTGTGCGGACTGTTCGCCTGGGGCTTGCTTGTTGGCTGGCAGATCTTCATTCAGCACCGATGGAGCGACCGCTTTGCACCCGCCTTCCCGATCAGCCTCTTCCGCAACCGAGTGTACACGACCGCCGTCCTCAACACCCTTTTCATCGGCTTCCCCTATCTGCTGCTCATATACGCGATCCCGCTGCGAATCCAAGTCGTCAGCGGCAAGTCGGCTCTCGTAGGAGGTGTCATGTTACTCCCGATGCTCGGATCGACGGCCCTTGGAAGCATTATGGCCGGAAAGTTCAACTCCGTCAAGAACTACGTCTTCGAAACTCTCTTCGTTGGCTCTTGCTTGATGATGTTGGGCTGTGGGTTGTTGACTACTCTTGACCATGCCCCTGACGACGCCAAGTTGCTTGGTTTCATCACCTTCTGCGGTCTGGGCTTTGGCTTGACTGTTGCCGCATCGACTATGCTATCGACCATTGAGGCACCTATCAGAGACTTTGGTACGTATTCCTGATCAATGGTGACACTTAGAAGTCCAAAACTAACCATGTCTAAAAGCACCCGCGCAAGGCATCCTCTCCCAGCTCCGCCTCCTCGGTGGCAGCTTGGGCATTGCAACCTCGTCGGCTCTTCTCAACCAGAGAATCGTGGAGTACCTCTCCGGAATCCTCACCCCCTTCGAGAAGGCAACCATCGGCGGGCCGGATTCCCACCTCTCGGACTCGCAGTGGGCGGCCGTCCGCTACACCTACTCGGAGGCTTTCCGCGTGGACATGAAGGTGGCAGCGGGCATCTCCGCCCTCGGAGTCATCTCGACCATCGGCGCTTTTCGGAAGCACCGGTTGCTCGTGGCGGAACAACGAGCTGCTCTTGTGCAAGAGGAGGCGGCTCGCCGCCGGGCTCAGGCCGATCAGTAGCGACGGACTGGTAGGGGACGACTACGAAATCATGAAACAATGATATGCCAAACCCATAATTATGGGTAACGAAGATTAGAAATGAACCAATTTTCACTATGTGAAGACCTGCTCCTGGCTATGACTGTTGTTGTGACATGTCGTGGACGAGCGCCTTTGGCGTGCCGTGAAGAACTGGTGTGTGAAGGCGATCGTCTCTAATAGGGGCGTATGCATCCATTGTCAAGATCAAACCAGACGTTATTCATAAGATTGTTACTCATTAGATTCCGTCTATGTGCCATCATCCTCAGCCGTCGTATCTCTAAACATGTCCCCCGATACAGCACTCGGCCTCCTCGAACGCATATCATTCAGAGCCTCGCTCTCCTCGTCAATATCCTCGTCCTCTCCCTCCTCATTCTCATTATCCGATGCGTCAGGAGACTCGGCAAGACTGTGCTGCAGCGACGCCATAAAGTCGCCCGCCGCCCCAAACTTGGTTATCCCTGACTTATGCGGCAGTGTCGAGTACATCCTGTGTGCCTCGTCCAGACAGCGCCGTGCCTGGATGTGCTTTGACTGTTGAAGCCAAGCATCTGCGCTGAGCACACTCCATGTCGCGGATTTGCGACGGCGTGATCCCCAGTGCCAGCTCCCCACGCCTTCTTTAGACGCGTAGCAGATGGCGAGGCGTTCCTTCATGAGAGCATCTCCAACACTCCCAAGGATCTTGGAATCGAGTAGTCGGACTCCCCATCGACCCGCGTCATCAATGTTGGTCCCGCCCCGAAGGCGTAGCAGCTCGAGACCGAGTGTCAGACTGCGCAAGGCTCCATAGGGAGCGCTGCACCGGGTGTTGTAGGAGTAGAAAGCAGCCTCCAGCATCTGGTCAATCGTCTCAGCCCTGTTTTTCGATGACATCTGCTGTGGCATGATAAGGAGGCTCAGGGCAGCCATCTCGTTTGCTGCGGCATGGTGTTTCCAAGCCTTGGAATCGCTAAAGTCAGATCGTAAAAGGTCGTATGTCGAATGCGCCAGCTTCCAGTCTCGTAACATGAAAGCATAGTCGGCCAGTTTCCGCATGATGGCCTCGGGCGCTTCTGCCTGGTAGAATCCAGCCATGTTATAATTATCCCTTGAACTGCTTGTGCCGCCTGATGATGACCGCGAGCTACCGCCAAACGCCCACTTCCTTGATAGATTCATGAAGCGTCCTGTGATGCCTCTTCGCCGTGAGGCAACCTGATCGTTCCATATGGAAACGTGTCGCTCCATTGTAGGTATGATGGACTGTGCCACCATCTCCCGCACAAAAGTGCGGATGGCGGTGGCATCCGACTCGAATATGTACCGCGTTGGGTCTTCAAAGTCCTCGTCATCTTCACTTCGACGGATGTCCTCCAGTTCCTCACGAGCAGACATCCAGTCGCTGCGGGGAAGCGGGATGCTGTCATCGTCTGTCTCGGCGCTCTGGCTGCTTCGCAGACGTAGAAGATGGCAGTGTATGCCTAGATGACGCTTCATCTGCTCAAAAAGTCCCATAGACCTTGTGATGTCATCCTTTTCCTCGTCGTGCACCAAAACGTAGTATCGCAGATACTCGCTGTCCACCCAAAGTGGCAGCCTCTGGCTTCCCTGGTTTGTCTCCGTATAGAGCCGCCTCAGCTCTTCAATAGGGTTTGGATTCCGTGAGCTAATGGCAATGACACATGCTACCGGATGCGAGAAAGTCTCATGGGGCGATATGGGAAGGCCAGAGAGCAGTCGTCGCAGATATAGGGCGTAATATGGCGATGTCTCTTCCGACATGTCTTGACCCGCAAATACGCCGTGCTGTGGTGGTGCCGCAAAAGAATCTTCGGCATAGGACAAGTGACTCTCCACAACAGCTTCCACGTCTGCTAGAAGTTGCTTGTCTCGCGACGTGCTTGCTTGGCTGCCATTTTTCCCTTGCGACGATGTTGGGTTCTTGAGGCCCGACATCGTGGGATCTGGATGCTCGACATTGTCGCCGAATCTTGTAAATCGGATCGAAAAGCCCTCGACCCCTCGACTCATCCCATTACTATCCCTAATCGTAATTTTGCCTTGGACGTCTTCGCCAAACGGTCGCAGAAGTTCCCAGAGGCCATGACGGAACCCTTTCTCGGTCATCAAAGCCTCCGTATCCTCCGAGGTGTAAATGGAGACATGGGGGACAAATGCCCGCAGAACCAGACTTAGTGGCTCGGCCGGACTGTCTCCCGCATTCTCCGCGAGCAATCGGTTGGACCGGGAGTCGAAAACGGTGTGCGAGAGGACTCGCGAAGGAGAACCCCGGCCAGCTGGTGATATAGACCTCGATCCCGGCGGCGACAGCGTAGAAGCGTAGAGTGAGGCGGCGGAGGGGTTGGATCGTCGAAAGGCCAGGTTGGTCTCGGATTGCGACAACGGCAGCGACTCGAGTATAGGGGTAGAATGCCGCGCTTTGGAAAATTTCATGCCCGATGCTGCCACCGGCAAAGCCTGGAGTGGTTCCGTCGGCGAGACATCATCTTCGAGAGGTTGTGGCATGAAGGCGACGGCGAACGGCGACTTACTCTGACGTTATCGAGTAAGAGACAGGGAGTCGAGGAAACGGGGCCGGAGTTCGGAGGGATTCAAGAGATGCTTGAGAAGGAGGGTGAATCGCAAGCTGACAAGGCCAAAATTCGGCTCGGCATGATCTTATCGCTGAGAGCAAAGTGACATTTGGCGAATACTGGAAACCGAAGGCGTCTTTAAGCTTGAAAGAACATGGATCTTTTTGGTCTGTGAAGGTCGGGCGACGAGGTGGAACTCTGGATATGAGCGCGGTACGTACCTTCTTACCTCATGACTGGAGTGGCTGTTGGGGAGCTCCAGATTACTGTAGCGGGGCGAGAGCCAGGGTGATATCCAGTACCTGCATAAGCTGCATGTGCAACTTCAAGGTTGATGTTGCGTGGGAACCAAGCTTCAACCTCATCTTTGCCACATTCCTCCACACGATGCCCTCAGACCTAGCAGACTATCTAGCTTCTAGATATCTAGTCGCCGACCCGAAGCCATCCTCCAAGAAGCGAAAGCGAAAGCGCGGCGACAACGCCAGTGGTGGCCTTCTTATAACAGACGACGACGACTCGGGCTGGGGCAACTCCAGCGCCCAACAAGATGACGAGGGCACAGATGGTCCCCTGACGGTAACGGGGAGATCCGCCGAATTTCGCAAAACCAAGAAGAGCAATTGGAAGTCGCTTGGAGGAGATGAAGACACGCCCAAAGATGATTCTGCAGCCGCTGCAGACGCCATCCTCGCATCAGCGGCAGCAGAGCAGGACGCAGCCAGAGATGGAGACGACGAAATGCCAATTGTGGAGGAGGGTGGGAATGTAACCAAAATGAGCGACGGAACACACGCAGGACTACAAAGCGCCGCAGCTGTCTCGGCGCAACTCAAGCGACGTCAAAAGGAGGAACGCGAGGACTTCGAACGGCACCGCAAATCAGCAAAGGAGGAAGAAACAGTTTATCGCGACGCAACCGGCCGACGAATCGACATCTCCATGAAACGCGCCGAAGCGCGACGCTTGGCCGCCGAGGCGGAGGAGAAGGAACGGCTCGCCAAGGAGGCGCTCAAGGGCGAGGTACAGCTTGAGGACGCACGGAAACGGCGCGAGCAACTGCAGGATGCCAAGCTCATGTCGTTTGCTCGCACGGCCGACGACGAGGAGATGAACAGAGAGTTGAAGGAGCAGGAGCGCTGGAACGATCCCATGATGCAGTTCATGGCAGAGAAGAAGGACGCGCCAGGCAAGGGCAAAAAGTCGAAACGGAAGCCTATGTACGCTGGCGCGGCGCCCCCGAACCGCTATGGCATTAAACCGGGCTACCGGTGGGATGGGGTTGATCGTAGCAATGGATTTGAGGGGGAGAGGTTCAAGGCCATCAACCGGAGAGAGCGAAATAAGGGGCTGGATTACGCGTGGCAGATGGACGAGTAGAGGAACAATTCTTGATACACGGATTCTATTATATACCCCATGTCTGAGCACTTCACACCTCGTCCCAGGATGCTAGTATGGGACCAGTCTCATCCAGCATCCATCCCGTGCTGACGGTTTAAAAATGCTCTCAGCTTGGATATCTTGAGGCTGGTACAAATTATGAAGAGAAATGAAATCCACACCACATGTCTGTCCGTCCAGACTTGGAATCAGTGCTCCCATATTCCTATGTTCTGCGGCGGAGTCGCTTATCCGGGCCATAGTCGCACAGCTTCTTGACAAGTTGGATCCATTCGCTCTTGGGCATCTGGCCAGGCCTGTCACCGAGACGGTGCTGGAACAGCTTGATCAGGTCGCCGATGACGATGCCTTCGCTGGGGATCTTTTCCAGAATTTCGGCTGGCTCGATGAGAGAGCCTCCAGGAGAGCCGGGGGAAGCACCTAAACGATCCATGTTAGCCCACCCTGCAACTTGCTGCAGAGGTTGGGTGAATGCTTACCACCTGGTGTTGGGATGGGGCTACCAGCCCTGGATGCCGAAGGTGTGCCTCGAGCACTGCTGCTGACGAGCTTCAACTTCTTCTTCTTCCTTGAAGCGGTGCCATCTGACATCTCGCCGGCTGTCACCTCTCCGTCGCTACCGGATCCGGCACCCACAGCTCGCCGGGCGGCTGCACCTTGAGGCAGAGGAGTGCCAGCCCTGCTCCCCGCAGCAGGTGTGGCATTCTTCTTGAGCTTTTTCCGAGAGGACTCGTTTCCACTGGACTCAGAGAGGGTTGGCGAACCGGGGCGTTTTCGGGACTTGCTCTTCTTTGAACTCTCAGGCTTCTTTACGGATGGAGTGTTGGTGCCCTTGGAACCGGACCCCTTCGGCTTTTCGCCTGCCTTCTTCTCGTCATCGTCCTTCTTCTCTTCGTCCTTCTTGTCCTCTTCCCCTTCCTCCTCTTCGTCGGAGGAGTCGTCCTCAGACTAATCCACAGGTTAGCGTTATCTAATCTCCACACAACAAGCGTGATGTTCTTACCGAGCTGCTCCAGGGGTTGTCCTCAGAGTCGTCACTCTCATATATGTCCTCTCGGTCTCGCTTGATCAGCGCCTTTCTGGTCGCCTTACCAAGCTTTTGCCGCTCAATCTCTTCTCTCAACTCCTCGGCCAGCTCTTTGTCCACTTCCTGCTCGTCGCCATCACCAAAGAGATTGGCACCGAGTTGCTCGCGTCGAATGCGATCCTTGGAGTCTTTGGTATCTTCATCGTCGTTCTTTTCAAAGAGGGGGGCCTCGTCATCGTCTTGGAACTCGTCACCCGACATGTCGATCTCGTCATGTTCCAGTTTTTCCAACCTTGAAGCTGCCTTGAAAGTGGCGCTCTCTGTCTTGACCATCGGGCCGCGTCCGTAAAGGAGTTGTCGAGTAGCTTCCAAATCCTGCTGGCCTGCCCTCTTCTCCTCGTCCTTCATGACCCAACGACCAACGTCCACCTTCTTGCTCATCAACGCCTCTGCCTCATCAATCGTGAAGGGTTGGAAGGGAGGCTTTGAAGTGAATCTGTACCACTTCTCGAGAGGCACCATGCGGAAGACCGACTGATCGATCATGAAAGCCACGTTTGACTCGGAAAGAGCGGCAACATAACTGCCGACCCAGACATTCTTCCCCTCTGCGTCCTCGAGATGCCATGGGAGGGCTTCCTCATACCGCAGGTCGGATTCTTTCTTGGCAGCTTGTGTTTTTGGGGCCCTGTTGAAGTTTGTTTTCTCCTCCTTTTGCTTCTTCGGTCGCTTGGGATTGACCTCTTTGGCGACAGGTGCAATCTTGGCCTGGTCAACCGCGCGCTGGGCCTCTCGCTCGGCCTTCATCTGAATCATCCTCTCCACCTCTTGCTCGTCCACCCGCGGCGCCTCGGGAGCTTCTATCTTGGCGGCTCTTCCTGGAGGGGGTTGACGAGCGTCTCGTCGGTGCAGTGTGACGGGCCGTGCGAAATCGTCCTGGTCGGCTGGGTCGATGGGCTTGTCACCCATCTTTGCTTGAGAGAACTTCATCATGTGGTAGCGAATGCCGTCGAGAAGAGCTTTCTTGGTCGTCATTATGGGGATGTCGTTGTACTGGGCGGGCGGTGGCTCCGACCATCCACCATATTGCTTCCGCATCTCTTCCTTGCTTGGCTTCATTCCATTCTGTGAGCCAGCATTCGGTTGCGCCCCAGGTCTGGGGCCTGCTTTTCGCGAAACGAGGGGATTCGCGCGTGGCTTCTTCCGCATCGGTCGGAGGGGATTCGCCTTCTGGGTCTTTGCGGCGCCGTTCGGATGGCCAGGCGCGCTGCCAGATGGATTTCCGGGTGGTGGCGCGCTCATCTTGGGGGCGGTCTGCTGGTGATTCGAAACACTGATTCTGCGGAGGATGCTACCAAGGCAGCAGGTCAAGCTGGGCCTGGAGCCTAGTCTTGCGCCGGGCGCAAACGACGAAGCAAACACGTCGGGATTGGAGTAACTTGCTAGGAATACCGATGGAAAAGAAAGTCGTGTTCGTCTCGATCTGTTGTTGATTGAGAGAAGGGGGCCAGGAGGGAAGCGAAGGAGGTACTTGTATTTGTATTGACAAGTGGATGTTCGGTGCAAGAGCAGAGCTAAGTCGTGTTGAGAGAGTTCCTCTGCTGCTGGTATGACGATGACAAAGGCGCGAAGCAGGCGAGCAAGCCACATGCGTGGCTGTGCCCGCCAGCTGGGGAGCACCGACTTCTGCTGGCCTACCAGCCTACCTAGGCTCCATGGCAAGGTCTTTGTTCTCGGAAATCCATCAGGCGACCCACCATCACTTGATTGCGGCAGCAATACAGTTTCTTTGTACGTTTTACGCCAATCCCATCGCCTTGCTATTCTTTTTAACGGTCCAGCTCTGCTTTCTGGCATCCATCCAATGGTGTGGATCCCTGCAGCTGAATGCAAAAACAGTGCCTGTAAAGGTTTCACACTGGCCGTGACGTGCATGCATGCGCCATGAGACCATGATGAAAAGCGTATGGGTCACAGTTGGCGCGCAAAATCTAACACTGTACCCGGCCGTGTCCATTGGCAAGGGCATTTGTCTGGGCATTTGTGGGGTTGCAGAGCCTCTACCTACAAACAGGCCTCAACATCATCCAGCATCCATTCGCTTTGTCGCCTCATTCCCAATTTCTTTCAAAGCATTTCACACGCATCCATCCTTGCGTCGTCGTCTCTGCCTTATCCAATCCCTTCCTTCCCCCCCTCCCCCTCTTCACTGACCACCGGCTGCCCCTTCCCGCTCAAGCGAGGTAATGCGCCAAAGAGAGCCGGCCCTATCTTTACA
>JABFEX010000520.1:0-19670 GCA_013623515.1 Fusarium illudens | reverse complement strand
GCTAGGACGAGTTAGTCGGGCCAGGGCGGGCTAGTATGGATAATAGAGGGCTAGGCTATTCGGACCAGAGTTAATAGCGGGGGTTTAGGATAAAGTAATCGGGCCGGTATCGGTAGCAGAGATCTAGGAAAAGCTAGATCGTTAACGGAGTCGAGGGTCAGAAAAGTTAGTCGCTCGCAGGAAAAGATACATTATATATAGTTCACAATGAATCCGAACATAGGGATATATGATAGAACTAGCCGGGGAATTTGGTTAGAGCCTCCTTTTGGCACAGGTGAGTATTGTGGTGATAGAACTCTAGCAATGGTGTGTGGATCTCGAGAGTCACGTGCCCACCTCCATGCTAGTTAGAGGTTTCCCCGCGCAACCAGACACACTAGAGCTCTGCCGTCAACACCAACACACTTGGCGACGACGTGATTCAGACAGCAACAACGATAGATCTACCGGTCGGTTCTTTGACAAATGGACGAATCAGAATTGCAGCGAGTGCAACGGCTGCTGCGAGAAGCCGAACAACGCGCCGATCGAGAACACGAACGTGCTGAGCGAGCACTCGAACGTGCCGAAAATGCCGAAAAATAAATCCGACCAACGACGAGACGAATACATTCACGCCTGCCATAGCCTAGTCTTCACCAAGTTTGACGTCCAGTCTGACAAGAGCTTGACGTCCAAGAGATCGATAACAAATCCGCGAGACAAATTCTGGCCGACGCGTCTCGAGCCCTGGTTAGACTTCTTGGAAGATCAGAGGATAGCTTTCGGCGCAGTCTACTCCACGCTCACCGACCATGACCGATCCTTCGAGAGCCAGGCTTTCCTGCGTGGCCTCGGCGCCAGAGTCTCCCTCAAAGCTATTTCGAACCACAACAGTGTCGAGGCCACCCGTACGCTCAAAACTGGCTCGAGTGTTGCACTTTCACGCCTCAAACTGTCTTCGCTAACAATAATAGAGAGGTATTCTGATTGCTATTTACAATGGCCTATAAAATAATGGCCTCTGGGTTTAAATGGGAAAACATTTCGGTCCAAGTCAAGCTCTCTCCCGGCGTCTTCTTCCAGATGGCTTCCAAGGCCGCAACGACCGAATGAACAGAAGCAAAACGAATTTCGTCATAGATGAACGTCGCAATACTGCGAACCGCTCTTTGCTGCTTCGGACATTGAGAGTGAGCACCGGCAATGCAGAGGGGTAGGACTGAACAGTTGAGGATCTTGGAAGGCCGTTTGATACTTGAGATGCAGTCCAGACACGATTGAGTGTGCTGCTGAACTAACGCGTGGTTGGCGGGCAGACCGCAAATGGCCCGGTAGAGATAGATGAGTGCTGAGTGCTGAAAGATGCGAACAAGGCTGTACGCTTGCGCTGACTCTTTGTCGGACTCTGTTGGTTCCTTTGAGCTTGAATCTGGCGATGTTAGATCTTCTAGAGCAAGCGGTGCGTATGTCGGTCTTAGAGCCGCCTCAAAGGTTCGGATTTGTTCGATGGAGAACTCCTGGCGCATCTGTGTCGTGGCCTCGAGATAGAAGGCCATGTTTGATATCTCCTGGAAGACAGACGAGAGAGAACAATATCCCATTGTGTCTCTTCCCCACCAGACAGGACCCCTGTCGACCACATCCCACAAGGCGGGTGAAAAGGAAGGGGCCTGGCCTGTGAGCATGGCCCTGGTGAGATCTGTCGTCGCAAACTCGGACAACAGCATGTGAAGGGGATCTTGGCCAGAACCAAGGACAGTTTCAATGCCCCCGAGACGTTGGAGGATGGCCAATACCCCATCCCGGTGGCTCGAGGTAGACATTGAGGATTGCGCGCACTCTAGGAAGCCATCATGGAAGTAGAGGAGTAACACAGCGAACAGGAGTGTCTGCAGTGGACCATCCTCTTTTGCGCAATAGTCGTCAACCTTTTCACGCAGGGCGGCGAGACATTCCGCGCGCTTGACGTTTAGGATGCTGCGACTATTGCGTCCGTCTTGCAGCCATCGATGTGAGTCGGCCAGGACACATGTGGCAAGTAGCACGACGCGGTGTTCCAAAGCGATCAAGGTTGGAGGCGCGCATGGTGTTGAAGCCGTCGTCAGCAGCGGCCAGAAACGGCCGTGGAAGTAGTCGAGGGAGCGCTTCTCGTAGACGGCGAGAGAAGCGGCCAGCTGCTCATCACGGCTGGATATTTGATAGATGGCTGGTACCGTCACTGCTGGTCGCGTGCTCCACCTGATCAACCGAGTGTTGTAATCGCAGGAGGCGCCTACTTTGGCGCATCTCGAGCAGATGGGTTTGGCGAGGTCGCACTTGATGCGACGTTTCTTGCAGGGCCAGCAAGAGCCCTCGACGACGCGAACTCTTGTTTTGCCCATCGCGTTTCGAGGGTTGAGGGTGTGTGGTGATGCTGGACCCCCCGAGAATCTTGGCAAGGGTGCGTTCAATGGAAGACACAATGCGGAGTACGATCCTCGACAATCGGGAACCCCTGGATCTGGATCTTGCTCCGATCGTCTTCACATGAACGGATCCCAGCTTTGTTCAAACTTGAACCGTATACGGAATGTGAAGCGCGTAAAAGGTGGAGGTGGAGATTCAAGAGGACGAACGATCCACCACGGGCCGGCAGTTATAAGCCCGGTGATGATATTTGTTCCTGCGCAAGCGACTGAGATTGATGTCGGCAGCAGCCAAGAGATTGAGATATCGCGTCCTCAGGTTGCAAATATTGATAAGTGTTGGCCGGCATCCGCAAGTCCGCGCGGGGAACCTGGCGGAAACGATGGGAGCTCACAGGCTGAATTCCCCAGACCGAGGGCTCCACTTGAGAATGGGCAATCGACTTTCCTCTTTGAGACTAGCTGATAATCTTAGACCCTGTGATTCGGGATAACGATGCGGGGGTGGCGGAGGCTCGGTCAAGGTTGGTGATATGGGCCTGGTGTTATCTGGGCAACTCAACTATAACTTGGGTTTACCAATAGAGGCTGACCCTACATTGGGCAACTAGGTAGGGGAGTTGAAGTTGGTGACTCCTCTGTATTCCAACCCTGTACCTGGTTGGCGAATTGAGATATCAAGGACTTACAGTCCCGCCGCAATTCTTGAAACAACAGCCTCGGTCTTGAACAGCAGCTGACAACAACCTCTGGGACTAGCAGTCAACAGAAGCAACCTCGAACAACAGCTTGCAATGGTGGCTTGGCAAAAGCCGCTAGAAAACGGTAACTTTTGTCGGTTGGTGTCCTTCTTTCTCGCACAGTAAGACACGGCACATTAATTGAACCTGCCCATAACGAAATCCTGAGAGATGAAACAATAATTCTCCGATGGACATTTGGGCTCTGTGGCCAAAATCAGTTGTCCGATACTCCTGCTTCATGACCTCATGTGCCGTGTACGGTCTCACCAGCGGATTCGCATATCAAGCGCCTGAGGTTTGTCAGTATCAACATCGAGAAGCTCGAATATGAAGAGGGCATCATCTAGCGCTTTCATATCGGAGTTTCAAGTCTGAATACCTAATCTGCAAGATGCGCTGTTTGACTCACCTGGGTCGAGGATGAATTTGCCGTCAGATATCACAAGATCTCAAAGATCCCATCACGAGGACCCCAATGATGATCAACACGACGACAACTCATTTATATTTAACAAGCCTAAGGTTATTTCCCTCTCAGATTTCGAACCACGACTCAGAAAAGAGCTGCACCCCTCAAATTCTATTCTTGCTTTCCATGGAGGCGATTGGTAGTTCTCAGTTCTACAAAGACCTACAATTGCCTTCCTGCGGCTACTTCAGTGGTTCAAGATTTCGCACCAGCAGCTTCCCTTTATACCGTTGGGAATGATGCACATTTCGTACCTCGGGCTTTGCTAACCCATGATTGTTATTAAAGATGGGGAGGGGAGTATGAGTTGGATGGGAAGAAATTGTCGAATTAGGTAGGTGCCATATTCAATATGGTTCTCGAGCTCCGTGACCACCACTACCCCCAACTAGGCAGGAGAAGACGGCCATTACTACTCCTACTATAGCCGGCTGTAGGGCACCAATCATCTTTCATCAGGACATCAATAGTATAAACCTCGGTACTTTAGGCCAGCTTGTGAACAGCCACCCATAATTACAGCCCAACTTAGAATGACACGGCAATCAGAAACGAGCAATGTTTTGCATAAATGGGAATAAACTGCCACTCGGAAGAGAAGGTGAGAAGTAAACACTTATCGTCAATGATTCATTAATCATGTGTGTCAATATGCTACTAGTGGAAGGCGTAGAGAAAAGACTTCAGAAATTTGCCAACTAATCCAAACGAGGCAGGTCTCCCTTCTCCTGAGCTTCCTCTACAAGCTTGTTGTAAATCTCAAGCTTCTCTTCGTACTCCTTCACCAAGCCGCTGTCGCTTCTCTTGCCAGGAGTGGCATCATCACCACCAAAAGCCCGGACGGCGGCATAGTAGACGTCGGCCAAAGCCCTGCATACACCTGCCACGCTCGAGGACGAGCATTGGTAGTACAGGCTTTGAGAAAATATGTTAGTGGCGGATGATCAAGTAGTGAAGTCATGTGTGCAGAACTTACTCGGTCTTGAAGTTGCTATCAATGCGCGACTTGGCGCTTTCAGTGAACCGGCTCTGCAGGCGGTAGTTGTTGTAGCCAAAGTCGTGTCGGTTGCAAGCTGGGACAAAGGGGAAGCCAAAGGGGTTATCGGGAGATGAAGTGCAACCATCCGAGACCCAGTTGAGGGTTGAGGGGTCTCGTGCGTTACGTCGCGCAGTGAAGGTGGGCAACGAGACACTGAAGAGCAGCTGATCCGTCACCGTGTTGGCGCTCTGACGCTTTGAGACGGCATCCGCCTTGTTTCCAGCTGGCAGGGCAAATACCGCTGGTACAAGTGAGGCGAGGAAGAGGTTGAACTTCATGATGTCGACGTTGCTCTGGGTGATTGGCTTGGGTTGGATGCTGAGTATCACAGACCTCACGATGCAGACTTGGTGCTCTATTTATTCTTTTTTGAAGACATTTTGACGGACGCGCGGAATAATACCGCAACGTAGATGCGCCCATTTATGCTTGTATATGTCGAGTTGTTGATCATCCCGGCTGATACCTGCCTTTTTCAGCAATGATCAGTGCCGTCGAGGGGGTCACGCTCTCTAACTCTCTCTACTGATTTGCCATGTCTTGCCAAGCTCTTAGAAAGGCCGGCAATGTCGCAGATCGAGTAACTTTCCTGTTTTGACCATGAGACATGGGTTAACGAGCTCGACACAGGCGCATGGCTTGATTGCGAACTTGGATTGGAAGCTTGGTCTGAAATGGGTCGATCGCCGGTGCGGGGACGGAACATCGCGGTCAACTAAACGAGTTAGGCGTCCGGGTTCGCCTTGGCTAGAATGCCTGGGGTTGCAGTGAAGATGTTTTGGGAAATCTATGGCCGTTGAATGGTGACATGCATGGCAAGGGGTAGTTGGCAGACTGGAGGGGACGCATGTACGAGGCTACAAACGGGGTAGCAGTTCAGCACGTGGTTGTACGAAAGGGATAGGAGATCGTAAGACAGCATGCTATCGATTTATGAATTGCAATATATTGGCAATATAAGGAGAGACTAGAGTTGGTACGAGAGACTCACCATGTCACGCCCAGTGCCCAGCAAAGATGTGAAGAAACCCCCCAGGCTAGGTGCGGAGCCGTAGAGGACACGGTGACATCCATGTAGAACATGATCATTTCAAGATAGAAGGACTAACTAACGATAAGCAATCTAGTCCAAATTTTGGCGTCCTAAAGGGCTTCACTTACTAGAGACTGTTCTCCGAGTACATGAAATTGGCAGCTGTGACATGCATGTGAGTTCATGGCTTCAACGTTGGATGCTCGGGGTACTCACCGATGGGGACAAGCCCATTTTCATATGCCCAGTCACGGACGCCAGTTCTCGGGGTTTCTGAGCCCCAGCGAACTCTACCGCTTGGCGTGCTGAGATGGAGCTTCTGTCTCGTCCCGTTCGCTGCCACAAAGGACAGGAACACGTAGCGATGCGGTCCAGTCTTGGGAGGAGGGGCTGGTGGTGTATATTCCACCAGATTCTCAATGGTGCGCTCATTGGCTTCATGTATAGATGGGTGCGAGACCCTAATCCAGTGGCAGAACTCGGACCATTTGGGATCAGGTCGCGATGGAGCGTCGGGGTCCGTCATGACGGTGACATGGGTGATGCCAGAGACCAGCTCGTTGTCGTGGATGATGCGAGAGGTCCGCTCCTTGTCGGGGTGTGACTCGACCTGGGCTTTTTCGAGATGCAACGACGGAGCGTTTTGAAGGTGTCGAGGTAGGAGTAGATTTCCAAGGGTTGCACACTCGTACTTCCACGCGACTCTGAGCTCGAGGAGGGGTGTGAAGTCGTCGATGACAGTTGGAATGATTTTAGCTGCTATGAGTCTTTTTCAAGTCAGTCATGATTTCCAGTATTAGTGGCCACTTACTGTTGGCGAATATGTTTCATCTCGTTCACCTCTGGGTCCATGTTGTACTTTTCCTCTTCCGCGGTCAGGTCAGCGTTGACCAGCCCTGCCGCGGGGAGCAAGGCCAGAGTTTTCCATATAGCGGAAACGAGCATAATTATTGGAAGATGTTGATAACGGAAATAAGTTGGTGATGGAGAGGGAATTCAAGTTTCCTCAGTCCGGTTGGTTCTTGGACAGTTTTATCATTGGGAAATCTCCCCGCAATCGAAGAGAAGGTTGTTGAGAATGCACCATGATGTCAGGGAATGGACTGTCTGACGTCTTTGAAATTCAATCCAATATTTCTTCACCATCTTGGTCTACTGTGTGTACCAACTTCAAGCCTTTATAGATCAATTCACATTCATCAGGTCATCCATCAGCTTCTTGCCTTATTGTGGAGAAGAAAGCAAAAAGTGCCTACCATTGGAGCGCTTCTACAAGCAAACTAGTTGCTGCTGCCTCCTTCACCGTATGGAGCATATCATCACATGTCCTCCACAAGAGGCCTTTTAGGCTGTTGACGGTGAAGCCGTGAGGGGGGATCTCGGAGGGAGACTCGACTCGGACCTTCATGGCCTTGTACCATTGGCCATCCAGGACTTGGGATCACGAGCAGAGAAGCTGGAATTTAACAAAGTGCCCAAACTCATATATGAATAGTAGCTACTAAACCTGTCCTGAGTGTAGTTCGAACTAACAAGGTCAAGGTCCAACGACGTTGGTGAGAAAGTGTCTCACTACTGGTTGGGGTGGGGAGGGCTCCCAATGCGGGCCCCCGCTGATCATGCAGCTCAGATTGAACTCGTCATCAAATATCAGACCTCGATTCCCCATCCACAACCTCATCTGTCCTTTCAATCTACTCACTACTGGTGTGAGGAACCAACCGCCAAAATGTCCATGTCCGCGCAAGACTCTGCCACCGTGAGGGACGGCTTCCCTCGCCCCTTTCCAAACACGCCAAACAATGTCCTGGAGCAGCTTCGTCTTTCTGGCAAGGTCGTTGTCGTAACTGGCGCAGCGGGCGGGATTGGCTTTGCGGTGGCTGAGGCCATGGCTGAAGCAGGCGCTGATGTCGCTTTCTGGTACAACTCGTACGTGTCATTGCCTCGTCCCATTGCCCTGCCGCTGAGGTCTAATATTGGGTAGCAACGACACGGCCATCGAGAAAGCCGAGACCTTGGCCAAGGACCACAATGTCAGGACTCGTCCGTACAAGGTCGATGGTGGGTGATGAGTAGAACTGCTCAAAGTCGGGGGAATAAGCTAACGCGACAGGACCCAGTGTCTGACTCTGATCAAGTCCAGAGCACGATTGCTAAAGTGGTGGAGGACTTTGGAAAGATTGATGTCTTTGTTGCCAATGCTGGCAAGTGTATTCATATCTTCATGATATATCAATGGAAGCTAACAACATATGAAAGGCATGGCAATCTCAAAGCCCATCCTCGAGCAAACTCTGGATGAGTACAGAAAGCAGATGTCTGTGAATGGTATGGGAATTGACTCCACAAGCTACAGGATCTTTACTAATGATTAACACAGTTGATGGAGTAGTCTTCTCTGCCAAACATGTCGGCGAGGTTTTCCGGCGTCAAGGCTTTGGCAACCTGATTATCACTTCGAGCATGAGCGGCCACATCGTCAATGTTCCCACAGACCAGCCCGTCTACAACGCTAGTAAAGCCTTCGTCACTCACTTTGGAAAGTCCATTGCCCGAGAGTGGCGCGAGTTTGCCCGTGTCAATATCGTTTCGCCAGGATTCTTCGACACCAACATGGGCGCGAGTCCCGAGGGTATCAACGAGGCTTATCGAATGTCTGTTTTTGGCAGACAGGGCCATGTTAAGGAGATCAAGGGTCTTTACCTGTATCTAGCCAGCGACGCTTCTACGTACATGACTGGCAGCGATGTTATTATTGATGGGGGATACGTGTTGCCCTAGATTTACCGGAGGCACAGGCGAATGAGACTAGAGAATAGAGACGGGGTGCATCGGGGAACATGGCAGATGATATGCTTGAGATACAGCAGCTATCACCCGTGAGAGACAACAAGGCAATCGGTCCTAGACCAAGACTACAAGAATAAGCGTCAAAGAAATGCCATGTATATTGAGTCTCGAACTCGGTAAAATCATTAGCCTGAACCAAACACAAACTGTCGATAGTTTGAAGCTATCCTCCCAACGCCTTCCTCAAGGCTCCATCCCTTTATCTCGCAAATCGCTCGGTACATGTCTTCTAGTTCGCCATCCATTCTATCACCCGCTGTGTGAAGGTCGCTCTCGACGAGTACTTGATTGTCCGGCACTGCCCTGACAGCATCTTCTGTTTTGGCTCTCGCCGCCTCCGAGCCAAGGTTATTAGTCTTGGAGAAGGAAAAGTAGATTTTGGCGGGGATCGACGGTTTTAGATACTGCTTGACCGCGTCTGACTTTCCGCTGAATGAGTGAAGACAGATGCGCGGGGGATACGGCCTGCCGTTGCTCTCGGTTATAGTTTCTGCACCGCTCTGTTCGCCTTTTTCCTTGGCCTGCTTCTGCTGGGCACGCCGCCCCTTTAGTTCGTGGCCTTTCCAGCATGAAGTCAACACGTCGTAGAGGAGCCCGTGAACCTGAACTCCATGAACACTGACGGCTCGGCCAAGTTCCGCGGCGAGACTCAGATGGGCCAGTAGAACAGTCTTCTGATGCGATATCTGGATTCGAAATGGGCTAAGAGGTCTCCTCTGCCTCCCACCTCCTGTGCGAGCTGGATCTCGTGAAGCGCCTGCGCCCTCTGGCCATTGCATCGGTAACCGAAAGGCCTTGTCCAGACCAATTTCTCCCACCATCGCATGAGGATCAGCCAACAACCGCGTCCTTGTCTCGGAGAGGAAAGTTGACAATGGTGTTGGCGTCGGCAGATCTCTCCAGAAGGCCGGATCTTCCGGGCTAGGGCACAGGACAGCCTTGTAATGTCTCTCCTTTGCTTTCTCGACATCTTCGTGGGGTATAAAGGTAGGATCGTCCTCTGAATCATCGTAAAGCTCATGGGAGAACCAGGGATGTCTCCCATAGCCCGCAATAACAACGGTTGTGTCTCGTGAGAAGCAGCCTGGGGTTTTCACGCCGTGTGTGCTCGCAATAGCCGTCACGAGGGGCTGGTCTTGCGTTCGAGTCGCCATGATTGCTATCGCCCGAGCCTTCATGGCTGGTAAATCAGCAACAGATAGCATTCGCTCGGCGACATGGTTGTGGGCGTCAAAGACGCCGATATGCCATGGGAACGGATCTGGATATGAGCGTGGCGGCTCCGGGGCCACGCCCGGCTCTTGGTCTGGGGCACACATAGTGAATAGAGTTAATATTGCGTTGGAGGTAAGTGTTGTGAGTTGTTCTATTCACTTCAAAGAATGGGTGGCCTCTATTAGGGAGATGCCTGTGTGGCTGAGTCATGGCATCTTATGAGTCATCTTACACCGGTCAAAGGCGGCAGATTCGCAGGGGCACAGCTAGCCTTTCTAGATGAAACTAATGGCCCATGGCCTTTTGTGCATTGGCATGTATTTTTGTCGTTGTTCGGGGAACAAGGCGAGGGCTGGAGCTTTAAGAGTTTGTCTGGCTGGATTATTGTGATGTTTTTCTACGATAAGAATGGGGAAGATGGCAGGAAAGATATGAAAATTGGTCTCCAATGGTATAATTCCTATTCTCAGTTGTTCATTTGAGTTAGATAGTTGGCTCAGGTTGATATCAAGTTGAGCATGTTGACGTGGGCTCCTTTTGTGATGGGAATGGAACTCCGCGAACCATGCAGCCATAGTCATTCTCATCTATCGCAGGAAAAAGAAAAAGATAAGTCTCATTCCGCATCGTTTTTAAATATCGAGCTACCCCAAGATCTAAACAAAACAACTAGCTGAATGCTCCATTCCTACCACATCCTAGGCAGGCACGTAGTGTTGCAAGCTGAACAGTGCCATGCCAAGCCCCCAACGCCTTCACCTTTGCCTCTGATCTGCAACTATGATGACGCCCAGAAGAAACCATTCCGAAAGAGGTGTTATGGAGCGCCTTCTCACACTAAATCATCATTACATGTTGGTCACTGTCAGCATTTCTCTGATGCACAAGAAATAGCTGATTGGCGTATGCACTTTAGAAGACAACTCGGTGCAACGAAGCCTGTCTGACCGCATCGATTCATCTGGTTGGGTCTGTGAAAAACAAGATTGTCACAATTCTTGATGCATTTAGTACCGCATGTGACACTCAGTATTCACGTGAGGGCACAATGGCATCTTGGTTTAAATCTACGCTGTGATTAAAGCCCCTTTGCATCCTTTCTCTGCCATTGACACATTTCCCACCCTTCTATACCTTGACGACTTTCAACCAAGCGAAAGTTCGCTGCAAAGCACAATGGCCTCAAACGTTGCCACCACTACTAACCTCTTCAAGAGTAGATTCCCCGGAAAGGTCACAACCCCAGGCAGCGCCGAGTATGAAGCTGCGAAAACTCATCCATGGTCTCAAACATGCTGGACGCCAGCCGCTGCTTACATCCAACCAAGCTCCGCCGAAGAAGTAGCGCAGTGCCTTCAAACCATCCAGAAAAACAAATGCAGATTCGCCATCCGAACCACCGGCCACAACCCCAATCTTGGTTTCAGCAGCACCGATGAGACTGGCGTTGTTCTTGACCTTTGCCAGCTCAAGTCTAAGGAGCTAGGTCAAGGCAATGTCGCACATGTCGGAGCAGGGAATACCTGGGGTGATGTGTATTCCTGGCTTGAGGATCATCAACTCTCCGCAGTTGGTGGCCGGGATCAACAAGTCGGTCTGCCTGGCTTTCTTCTTGGAGGTATCTTATCACACACAGTTCCTAAGCCACAGTGGGTTTTCCTTTTTGAACAAGAGCTGACGCATAGAAGGCGGCTTGGGAGCATTTCCGAACCTTCATGGAGTTGGAGCGGATAACGTCGAGAGCTTCGAGGTGAGATCGTCGCCCCCTCACCAAGTCATATCTCGCTAATGAGTTGTGTTCTTCCTCCCAGGTTGCCCTGGCGGATGGCACAGTTGTGAATGCCAATTCTAGCGACAATGCCGACTTGTACAAAGCTCTAAAAGGAGGTGGCTCAAACTTTGGTGCGCACAAACATCCTTCAGCTCTACCAACTCTTGGAGGAAACCACTGACCATGAGACTCAACTTCCTGGCCAATAGGCATCATCACAAGTGTCGACCTCGAGACCCAGCCGCTATTGAAGATCCAGTACACCATCAACGTATATAACCCGGAAGATTATAGTGCCATCCTCAACGCAACAGTCCAAGTTCAGAACTCTATGGAATCAGACCCCAAGATTGGACTTTTCACAAACTTTAACCCTGGGTTTGTGGCTGTTGGGCTTCTCTACGCTGATCAGCCGACTGATCAGGTCAAAGCCTTGGAGCCTTTCTACAAACTTGGCAGCCTTTTGTCAAATGCCGTTCCTCAAACTAACGGCACGTTGTTGTCACTTGCTCAGGCTATGGGTCATCCACAAGAGCCAAAAAGGTGAGTTATTACAAACTTCACCTTTTGTTGCTCACCGAAAGAGCATTTGCTGAGAACTTTGCAGTCGGGCCATTGGAACAGTCACTACCACGGTGTCAGAGAGTCTCTATGTCGAGGTCTACAAGGCATGGGCCCAAACTTGCAAAGATCTCCCAGCCGGCGCTGTTCTGCATTATACGATCCAGCCAGTAGGCGAAGCGTGCATTGAGGCCGGCAGAGCTAAAGGAGGCAACGTGATGGGGCTACAAGAGACACCGCAGTGCTGTAAGTGAATAAGACATCTACCTGGATATTGTCCCCCTCTTTCCAGTGAATGACGGTGCTGACAAGGTGTCTGTCGGATAGGGTGGGTGTTTACTTGCGAATGGCCCAATGGCGAATGCGAGGATAACGCGGCACAAGATGCTGTTGACTCGATCGTTCACAAGGTGGAGTCTCTGGCAAGGGAGAAGGGTTTATTGCTTGACTTCCTACTTCCCAACTTTGCGGGCTCCTCCCAGAAAGTATTGCGAAGTTACGGTGATAGCTCGGTGCAGATGATTAAGAAGCTGGCCGCAAAGTACGATCCTGACAGTGTGTTCCAGAACCTACAACATGGCGGCTTCCTTCTACGCAATAGTGTATAGGGCCCTGGTGGCTGGATGGGCGACAAGGTGGCATCTTGTATCCCCGGACAAACTTTCCCATAGTTGGGAGTAGCTATTTTACATGTCTTCCAACGCTGTCCTCCGTATGTAGATACTGAAGATGCTTAGCAATCCAGGTACACCGCTAGAGAGTGTTAGTATGTGCTGCCTCCCGTGACTACAGGGATACGATTCGGGGGACTTACCATTTGCGTACAGTGAGTAGCTGTCCGCATTGTACAGGCACTCGTCTGGCCCCAGAGCAGTACTATTCTCATAACCATAGGCTCGATCACCAGTAGAAGGCACCTCCTCAAACACAGCCCTAGCGTGCGTCATCTCGTGGATTGTCGTAGTCGCATGGTCCTGCTTGTGGCACTTCTGGGGCAGCGGCGGCAGAGTGTCGTAAAACAGGGGGCACATAACCATGTAACCATTGACCCAAGTCGTATAGGCGATCAGAGGGCCATCAGTCTCGCAGTAATTGACGGAATCTCGGCACATGACTCTCGTGTCGCCGCTGTCGGTCGTGGAGCACTCCTTGGCCACAGCCAACAGTCGACCTGTAACGTGCTCCCGAGCCTCTGTCTCGTTGGACTTGAAGTACTCGACAAATCTTGCCGATTGAACGTTGGAGGCATCAGAAGCGGCTGCTCGGGCCAGGGTCTCGCAGTTTCGCACTCCATTGAGGTTTGCCTTAAGCTGCTCGGGTGTGCAGCCATCCGTTTCCACAATTGAGCGCTGGGACAGAGTCTGTTTTACCTCAGCCGACGAATTTTCTTTGACTGTGATTGACATGGCTTTGGACTTGAATGAGATCGAATTTGGCTCTTTGGATATGCCTGAAGTGGAGGGGAATGTTCCTTCAGCAAAGATAGAGTAGGTCCCTGGCTTAAAGTCGTAGACTGCGGCTAGGTCGACCACACGAGTGATGGATGATCCAGCAGGCAAGTTCTCAAAGTGCTTGGATTCCAAGGCCTCATAGTACAGACTCATTTCAATGCCCTGAAAGGGGAGCTGTTCTCCTACGCCATGGGTCAGCTTTGCCTCTACTCATATTCAGAGAATTATTCTTACCAGCATCGTCCACCACTACCAACTTCTGAACAGGTCTTTTATCCAGGATGGTACCTACTCTGAGAAGACTCAACTCAGTAGACCCGGAATTCTTGATGGTGACCTTGACTTCGGTTGCCTTTCCGGATGGAGAAGAGGACAGGGTGACAGCCAAGTCGGCGGCCTCCGCTGATCGTGCATTGACAGGCGAGTGCGACTCGGCACCAATCGCGAGGAAGACGGCCGAGGCCAAAACCCGAGAGAACAACATGATGAAAGTCGCGAGTTGGTTAGGAAACTAGGTCTCGAGTCTACTGTTGGGCAGACCTATGAGCTCCTTATATGATATAGATAGGAACGGCCGGAGATTAGTCGAGGAACACGCATGAATAACCGAGCGGCCATAGTACCTTGAAAAGAAATACGACCCCCTTGTCGATTCAATACGAGGTGGGGACGGAGGTATTTATTCCATCTCCCAGCGTTGCAATGGCTCAATCCACCCCGGACTTATCTCCATATACCGGATGCCAAGATCTATTTTGAGTTTTAAGTGCCAGTTCAGCTGCGACCTTCCCGGAATAAATGGAGAAATACGAGATAGTCAACCCACGTTCCTAGTATCCCCCGTCTGGTGCCGGGGAGGAGAGACTCCGGATCGGTTGCTTTTCATAGGCAGTGTGTAGGTCGTGTTGGGGGAACTAATCATACACATATCCGGTTTACTATGGGAAACAGTCGTATAAAAACCGAACTTGAGCTCCAAGATAGGAACAAATTCCTCAAGTGTTGTCTTTCTCTAAGCTTCAGTAGCTTTCAAGTCTTGTCCTCATTCTTATTTTATAGTGTATTTGCTTCTGGCTTTACTGTTGCGTGTCGACTGGAGCACTTCCCTACTCGCAGAGACAGCCACAGGGAAGGCAATTTCGCCCAAGACCAAGAAGAAAAAGGATGGAGGGATGGCATGGCGTTGCTCTATTGCCTTATCCCCCAGCACATCTCCGTTGGAAATCAGTCTTGGCTCGCATCTGCCTCGTCTACATCTTCCTGGCCTCTAAACTGCCGAAGCCCTTCATACGTCCAGTTTGAGATGTACGTCTCAAATGCCTGCTCACCATGCTTTCCGTTTGTTGATGCATAGACGCCAAGAACCACGCCTGCGAAGTGTCAGCAGCATACCCGAATTAGAGCCCTTTAGACAGTAAAAGGGCTCTCATAGAGGGCCGACTTACCAGAATAGTATGGGACCACATCAGTCCCACGACAGTGACCGAGCACCTTTACTTCTTCTTGACCCGATGAGCCAGCCAGGCCGGCCCTGAACTCGAAATGTGTACTGTTTGCTGTTTCAATCTCTAGCCGAAGCTGCTTTCCAACCCACCCATCTGGCAATTGCACCGAGTTCTCTGGAATCATAGTCCTGCCGCGGTAAGGGGTCTCTGAGTGCCCACGGAAGCGCAGATGCGGCTGCAATACGTCACTCCCCTTCGGCTTGAGCATCACAATGCCCAAGTCAATGTGTTGGGCTTGATCTTGAAACAGTGAGACGCCGACTTCCATCTCCTGTTTCGTTAAAGACTGGGCCCAGTCAACTTCCACGCTATACCTAAACATGGAGTGCGCCATTCGTCGACCGATAAAGGTCTGGCCTCTTCCCAGGGCAAAGTCGCCGTCAAAGGCCGTGAGGTTAAGTACGGAAGACTTTAAAGCAAGGCTGTTTGCGTGACCAGGAGGCGAAACCCGGTAATTTCTGGTCTTCGGTAGTCGCAAGTGCACGAAATGAATCGGTAGGCTGCTTCCAGGAGAGAAGGTGACCAGGTCATTGGCGCCGTTAAGCTGACCTTCACCTTCGATTACCGGTGAGTCGGGAGGTAGTTTCCATCCAGACATGGTCCCAGTAACAGGTGAGATGGTGGGAAACTCGCCATCATCCCACGTGACAGGAGTTAGGACTGTTTCTCTTCCCATAGGCAGATTCCCAAAGTATGGGCCAGGGGCTCGGCCATATGCACCCCCAGCTCGCACAGCCAAAGCGGACGCCCACCACTGACCCTCAGCATCCTGGAAGAGATCCACGTGTCCAACAGCCTGGAAATAGGAGCTCGTATCGTTGGCTGCTGTAAGAAGAGGGTTTTGAGGTGCTGGTTCATAAGGTCCCTGGATGCTGCGTGACCGTGCCATTGTGACCATGTGATTCTCTCGGGTTCCTCCCTCGGCCAGAAGCAGGTAGTACCAGCCATCACGTTTCCAAATGTGAGGTGCTTCAGGAGAGGCTCCTCCGGTTCCGTTCCATGGCATCATGATTTTGCCCACCTCCCCCGTCTCAAAGTTCAGTGGTGCGTGCATCACTCCAGGATAGTACGCTGCTGTGTGTGCGCCTGAAACCCATGTAGACCCATCATCGTCCCAGAACGGCGAGGGGTCAAAGCCAGGGAAGCTGAAATGAACGGGATCAGACCACGCATCTGAGCTGTACGGATCCGTGGTGGTCATGATGAAGTTGTCCCATCGAGAGTCATTGACACGGGGAAGTTGTTGGTTGACCAAGGTTGACATCAAGTAGAAGGTACCCTCATGAAACCGCAGTGTCGGGGCATATATGCCACTGGTGGCTTTGGGGAGAAATGCCATACCAGGTAGCTGGTCTGGACGACTGAAAGCATTCGACACATGTTTCCAATTCACCAAATCGTGGCTTGCGTGAATAGGAAGGCCAGGGAAGGCGAGGAAACTTGATGTGACGCAGAAGAAGGTGTTGTTGAACTCTGATACAAAGACACAGCTAGGATCCGGGTTGAAGCCACTGAGGATGGGGTTTTGAAAGGTCGAGTTTGTGGCAGCACAGAGTGCTAAGAAACCCGCAAAGGGTACGAGAAGCAAGTGACTCTTCATAGCTGCTACAGAATAGAGCTATTACTGCAAGCCATCTTAGACAGAACCTACGCAGCGAACGGCGTTCTATATATGCTACTAATTGGATGATGGATCTGCGGTCAACAAATAAATCAATGTGAGTTTTCCGAAGCCCGGACTTGAACCATATCCGCCTAAAGAATATACGATTTAGCCTGAATCCTTTTGACCGGCACGAGGAACAATTCAAGCTCAAGACTGCGGGGGATCGTCGTTGTTGAGTATCATTTTGCGGAAAATGAACATGACCACTTGACCAGAAGCAGTAAAAGCATCAGCAGGGATTGCGCAACGCGAACGAGAGACTTTTTTATAGCGGCATCGTTCTTGGAAGCGAGGTTATTTTGGCTGCCTTGGTCCAAATTTGGCGTGTAGCGGTACGGACACGTTGACAATGGAAGGTACTGAGACAGAGGCACAGGTTACGTGCAAAGTAGAGAGAGAAGCAGAAATTATGTTAGAATGGTAAGATAATGGCCAGGAATAGATGTTTATTCGACTATCAATGAGTTCTGGTCTTGACATTAAGCCATTATTGGTTCTTCGAAACCACTTGTCGAGGTTACTCAGTCCGTTTAACGGCGATGCTGGGGTTCGCGACTTCCTTTCGGTAAATGATCCGACGGCCCATGAATTGGTGATCTCGCATGAATTATAAGGCTCTCATATATGTTTGCAAACAAGTGCCAGACACGAGTTGTTTCAGGCCTGTCCGGGGCTTATTTGTTTCATCTTCAGATTGACGGCACGGTGATTAACCCACCAATGCCCTCGTTGACGAGAAACGAATGGCTCCACCAGATGCTGGGCATACGGAAAACAGTTAAATAGACGAGGTGTGTCTGCTCATTTGTTTGGTAAACTTCTATGCGCCATCCCAGTCACGGACGATTAGGTTCCGAAATAACCGCTCGGCTGTCAGATGCAGACCCTGCAATTTGGAGTTCTAGAACTTGATGCTCAGACCTTTAAATACTGAAGGAACTGGAGACTGGGTTTAGAGTTGGAAACAAACATTTTCAGACATCAAGTACATTTGAACCATTCATCAACATGCGAACCTCTCTGGATCAAACCCTTCTTTTTCTCCTAGCGCAAGCTCTCCTCGCCAAGGCGCAGTCATGTCCTGATATCCACATCTTTGGCGCCCGTGAGACAACTGTGTCTCCGGGCTTTGGCTCCTCTGGCGCACTGATTGATATGATCAAGGCCGATCACTCAGGCGCAACCTCAGAAGCCATCGAATACCCTGCCTGTGGAGGCCAGTCTTCCTGCGGCGGTGTCCAGTACGGCGACTCTGCACGACAAGGCACCGAGGCGGTATCCACGGCCGTCAATGACTTTCACTCGCGCTGTCCCGATGCGCAGATCGTTTTGGTTGGATATTCACAGGTTTGTTACCAAGTCTCTTGCTATTGACAGTCAATGGTGCTCACTATGCCACTCACGGTAGGGCGGTCACATCATGCACAACGCCGTCTGTGGAGGAGCAGACTCTGGAGCTGGCATCTCGGACACGGCTGTTCCTATCACAGCCAGCGCAGTAGCCAAGGTCAAGGCGGCCATCCTACTTGGCGACCCTCGCTACGTCAGCGGGCTCGCATATGGAGTCGGGACCTGCAAATCGGGCGGCGTAAGTAGAAGCAAAGAATACCTACCTAATAAGGACCATCCCGATCTAACACTATCGACATTTAGTTTGATGCTCGACCCTCGGGTTTTGTATGCCCAAACGCCGGCAAGGTCCAGTTATACTGTGATGCGGAGGATCCTTACTGCTGCAACGGAAACGATGCCAACCACCATCAGCAATATGTTACTCTCTACGGAAAGGAGGCCCTGGCTTTTGTCAACAGCAAGCTTGGTGCTTCTGGTGAGAGTGGTGGCGCCAATGATGGTGCTACTGCTGCTGAGCCATCTCCCAGCAACTCTAACGATGGCACTACTCCTGATGTACCATCCACCGGCGGCTCCAACGATAACGCCGGGGGTAGCCCGAGTGCAAGCATTCTTCCCCAGGAGACAACCACAAAGGGCAGCAATGAAGGGGGTGCGGGACAGGAACAGGGTACCAACTGTGCCGCTCTCTGGGGACAATGCGGTGGTCAGGCATGGACTGGAGCGACCTGTTGCTCCGAGGGAACATGCAAGCAGTTCAACCAATATTACTCGCAGTGCTTGAGTTAAGTTTATAGATACAAATCGATGGCGTCGGGGTGTTATATGCATTTGGCCCATTCGACTCGTCTTGAGATACATCGCTAGCTAACCAAGCAAGCATCGATAGACACAGACAAGAAGTATGGAGTTAGGCTGCTCGTGATGAAGGGAAGGCCCAGACCCTCTTGGGGATATTTATGGAACAACATCCGTGATTATCTTTGCAAAATACATTGCTCCCTGAAGCGGATTGTACGTGTATGCTTCAACCTCGACGAAACCCTCGGACTCGTAAAGCTTTATAGCCGATGTCATCTTGGATAACGTATCCAAAAGTGCCACATTGTAGCCTTCCGCTTCCGCCCGTTTCAACACCTCCCTGACAAGTTTCCTTCCGACTTGGCGCCCCCGAGCGCTGGGGTATAGAAAGAGCCGCTTGATTTCGCAGTACCGTTGGTCGACAGGGTGGTGTTGGCGATACTCGGATTGCACCGTGAGTGGACGCATGGCGATACACCCTAGAACTTGACCTTGAGCGTCATCCACGGCGAGTAGCAGAGCGCCAACGGGGGGTGCATATTTGCCCGGGAGCCCTTCCAGCTCTGTAGTGTAGTCTTGAAAGGAAATGTCTTCGTCGAGCCATTGCGTGTAGGCCTTGAAACACTCGGCTGCAGACGCCAAGTCGGCTGGGCTTGTTGCTTAGCGGATCGAAACTGATGCGGATGGTGATTGCATTTTGTGAATTGCTAAAGAAGGTCTGAGATGATAATGGGCATTATTATCTTAACCTAATCTTAAAGCCTATCTAACTCTTATAATTAAAATATTATTATTTCTAATAATAAAACTATTAGCTATAATA
>JABFEX010000519.1:0-73440 GCA_013623515.1 Fusarium illudens | reverse complement strand
CGAGGGGGGAGGGAATCGGGAGGGAGAGAGGGCGAGGGAAGGCCGTGAGTGGGCGATGCAGGGCTCGAGGTACCCGCCAAGTACCTTTTGGCCACCGCCCGAATCAGTGGGAGCCAGTGACGTTGGGGCGACGGCGGAGAATGCCTGCAAGAGGCTTGACGTGGCTGGGCAGAAAAAACGGAAAAAGAACTGACCTGGTACTTATGACGAGGGAGGGCACTAGGGGGAGACGGCGGACTCGTTAGATGGATGAAAGCGAGGTGCGCTGAGTCGTTGTTGAATCGGCGCAGGTTTTGGACGAGTTTGAGAGCCCTGGTGGTTGCTGCGCTCACGGAGGGAGGTTGAGTTTGGCAGAGGGCACTAAGGTGGCTGATCCCCCGGGAAGCTTGTGACAGTTACTAAGCCGCCCGTCTAGTTAACCCGTGGGCCGGACGGAAGGGAGAGACTGGCAGAAGAAGGGCGGAGAATCCAAATGGAAGAGGACAGGATGGGGGTTGCAAGGGGGCCCGGGCAAAGTGGAAGAATGCAGGCGAGCGAGCGGGTGAGGTTGGGTTTGTTGTTTTTCCAGCTCTGGAGAAGAAGACAGCGGAGCCCAGCCTGGACAAGGCCTTAGGGGACTCGAGGTACTTGAGCGGTACCTGTCGCTGAGCGCCCTGGAAGGCTGGGATCAGTAGCGGCTGGCCGGGGGGTGGATAGAGGCTCCCGGCTGGGTACAGTAATCCCTAAACTTGCACTGGCCCCGGGTTGAATTATGACGACGGGACGGGGGTTTCTGGGTCGCTACAAGGGGGTATTTGAAGGCGAATATCACCGGGGTTTGAGAAATTCGAGTGAAACTTGGATATTAGGCAGAGCTGCAAGGGGAGTCTTGCGTTGGTGAGGATGTGCTTCGCGTTGCCGGCTCGTGAGCGTCCAGGACCTTTCAAGTACCGGACCGGGTTTGGGGGGGTTTGAGCACCGGAACTCAGGAAGGGGTTTAAAAAATTGTCGTGGTAACCAAGAGACGGGAAGCCGGTTGCAAACAGTGTTTCACCTCATTTTTTGAATTGCTGCTGCTTGCACCGGGCATAAAGCCCAACAAACTGTAAGGTGGAAACTTTGTCTCTCCGGGTATTCACATCACCAAGCATAAGGGTCTTCTTGTCCTTCTTGTCATGGCCGGCTCCTGGAGCGCAGGGATTCAAGGGCCAGAAAAACCAGATTAGGTGCGCGGGCGGCATCCATCCATCGCAGCCCGGTTGATGACGAAATCTCCGATAAGCGGGTGAACTGGCGCGACACGCATGAGGTCAAACGACGAGGAATCCCGGGCTTTGGCATCAACCAAGAGTGACTATTCCGTGATTCATTGTCTTGATGATTCCTCAGTAATGCCACCGGCACACAATATCGTTATCGTCTCCTGGGGCATGATTCCTGCAATCGACATGCTGCAACATCCCATGCATGCCATGCATCCATATGTAGTTCAACCTTGATTTGTGTCAGTCGATATCCCATGACCCCCGAGCAACTCAGGCATGAGACCACCCACACGGAACCCCAGAGGCACCATGATTCAGACACCGGAGCAGGCTTCTCCCAGAAAATCTAGAACCTGCTGATCGCTGGGGCAGTGTCCAATGGCAAATCAAACATGAAAAAGTCAAAACGTGACACACACAAGCCCCCTTTCTCCGAACTCTTCCCTCACCATCTCCGAACCCAGGGCAAGCCTCTCGGGGTTTGACACCTGGGGCTCAAAAGCAAGTGGGCGCACCTTTCTGGGGTCACGGCACTGTCACCCCATCGACCCGTGCTTGGCCGTAGGGCTGCTTGGCCATGTACGGAGTACCAGGATCGAGATCTTTTAGTACCGAACCATTGTCTGGTAGTACGTTCATCTTAATCTGACGGCATGCCTTGGGGGGCAAGGGGATGAAGAAGTTTGAGCTGAGAGAGGCAACTGCTGTGCTTGCTTGGGGTTGACATCATTTTGTCAGGCTGGATCAAGCTAAGCCAGACATCATTCCGCAGAGTCTTTGTTGCCCACCGCCTACTCCGAATGACTTTGTGTGAATTTCTCTGTTCGGGTTGCACTCGGAAAACGCCTTCGTATGATCATACTCCGTCCGTACATAGTCAATGACTGGGCCAAGAGATGGAACCGAGAATCTAGTCTTGAGTCTTGGGAATTCGATATTATTGGTGCCAGAGTTGCACGGATGTCTTGCCCGTACATGTATGTATGGGCTGCAAATATCGAATGTGCAGCAATCCATCCCTGACATCTACTGGGCCCTTCCATAAATCGATAGAACTCGGGATGAGCTCTGTAACACTCAGTCAAGCCTCATATCGACATCAAAGCAGCTGACAACAGCCCCTGGAGGAAACCATCTTTATTGCAAGCATTAGCCCCCATACCCATCTAAAAGTACATGTTCATGTTTCCTTCTATCCGTCGCTCCAACCGCTCAGGCGCACTTCACCACCTTGTCGTCGTCGAACTCTATGTCGACGATACCGTCCGCCTTGACCGCCTTGACCACCATGCCCTTGAAGTCAATCGGTAATCGGCGCTTGAGCTCGTCGGTGCACATGGTCAGGATCTTGATGCCCTGGCCGAGCGTGATATCGGGGTGGTGGTGCTTGTCCAGGATAGACAGGCAGTAGTATCTGCGGGGGAACATCATGTCAGTATGAACCTATGTCTCGGGGCACCTCATTCTTCAGCATCAAGGAACCAACGTACTGTGCGTATCCGTGCGCCGCATAAGGAACCTCGGCCAGCGACGCTAGGTAGTCGAGCCAGTACAGCGACGGCTTGCCGGTGATGGGGTCGACGCCTCCCATGAGGAGGTTGACGTTGTAGGGCTTGCGGGATCGCAGACTCGTGGCGAGCTCTCCACGGACAAAGTGCGCCAGTCCGGAGGGGGATAGGTCGGACTCGTTGCGCATAGAGTAGAGCTGAGCATTTCGTTGGATGTATTCGGCGAATTGCACTGCGAGGAGGAGGAGGAGGAGATGTTAGCTGTCGTCATCGCAGAGGTCCCGCTCCTGCTGTCTGATGCTCAAGTACCTGTGTCACCAGCCTCTCCGGAGAATGCCATGAGGGTATGCTTGTTGAGCGCTCTGGTCTTGTCGTCGGACGCCTTGAGGATGGTGGCGCCTCGCATCGCAGCCTTGGATGCTGCGATGATGGTGAAGTCCTTGCCAGTGATTCCCAACAGTACCTCCCTGCGAAGGGGCATTAGCAGACATTACAGCTATAGCTGCATCTCGGATGAAGCTCACATGATGGCGATTTTGTGATTTGCGGGGAGAGAGTTGTCAAGGTGTAGTGTCGACGAGTTGTAGTTGTCAGCCTTTCTTGGAGGTCCAGCAGCAGCAGCAACAACCAAGCAAGCTTCCCCGTTAGGCTGTAGCGCTGCGCGTCAGTATCCGTGAGCTGCCCACGCCGCCCCGGCTGCTTTGTGCCCCTCCTGACCGCTCAGACCGGAAAAACCTGCCCCAGTCCTCGGCGTCTGATTTGCCGCGCTGCTGCAGGTAGTTTTTCCGAGTTCCACTGTCGCTCAACTTTTTTTTTCGAGACAGCCCAGAAATTTATTCGCAGAGGGACGGACGTATTGAAAGTCGTGAGCAGGCTGCCAAACTCGCCGGCGTCGCCACCATGTCGTCTTTCTTTACGGTACCAGGTTCCCAGAAGAAGCGCAAGCGCACAACAGCGCCAGAGCCACCAAAGAAGAGGCTTGCTGGCTCAAAAACCTCGGGAAAGGCACCTTCAAAGGCCCCCGGCCCCACCAAGAATCGAGTCGAGCGAGACGACGACGAGTCCATCTCTGGGAGCGATTCAGACGAGGATGACGAGAGCCATGAAAGCGTTTCGAACGACAGCGATGCCATGGACCAGGATGAGTCGGAGGATGAGGGCGAGACGGCCGCAGAGAGGAGATTGCGGCTCGCAGAGCGATACCTCGAGAACGTCAAGGAGCACGTGGACGAGGCAGGATTCGATGCGGCCGACATTGACCGGGATCTGATCGCCGAGCGACTAGTAGAGGACGTGGCCGAGACAAAGGGACGAGTCTATCGCCAATTGGCCTCTGAGCTGGCCATTGACAAGGCCTCGCGCACCTTTTTCCGAAGCAACACCAACGCCGTCACCTCCATCGCCGCCTGCGCCCCCTACATCTACACCACCACCAAAGACCTATACGTACAAAAGTGGAAGACCCAGGAGCTTCCCCAGCACCAGTACCCGCAGACAACGAGGCGGAAACCAAAGAAGCCCCCCGCGCCCCCGAGGAGGCAGCCCGAGCTCGAGACGTGGCTCAAGGGCACCACGACAAAGTCCAAGGACAAGAGCTACCAGCGCCACACGGACCGCATCCTCGCCATCGCCGCGTCCTCGGACGGTAAGTTCGTCGCCACCGGCGGCGCGGACTCCAAGCTCATCATCTACGACGCCCCTACCCTCAAGCCCGTCAAGATCTTTACGCACCACCGCGACGCCGTCACCGGTCTGGCCTTCCGCAGGGGGACGAACCAGCTGTACTCTTGCTCCAAGGACCGCACGGTAAAGGTCTGGAGTCTGGACGAGCTGGCCTACGTCGAGACGCTGTTCGGCCACCAGGACGAAGTCCTCGACATTGACGCCCTCGCGCAGGAGCGCTGCGTCAGCGTGGGCGCCCGCGACCGCACGGCTCGTCTGTGGAAGGTGGCCGAGGAGTCGCAGCTCGTCTTCCGCGGCGGCGCCGTGGACAAGAAGTCCCGGCCGGCCGTCAACCCGCGCTCGCTCCTCCATGAGGGTAGCATGGACCGCGTCGCCATGATCGACGACGACCTCTTCGTCACCGGCAGCGACAACGGCGCCCTCGCCCTGTGGAGTGTCCAGAAGAAGAAGCCCGTGTATATCGAGCCCATCGCCCACGGCATCGACCCGGCCCTGGATCCCAAGGAGGCGTCGGCCGACCAAGACCCAGACCCCAAGGTCGTCCCCGCCCCGACGCCTCGCTGGATCACCTCTATCAGGACCATCCCCTACTCCGACGTCATCCTCACCGGCAGCTGGGACGGCCACATCCGCGTCTGGCAGCTCAGCGAGGACAAGCGGAAGATTGTACCCCGCGGCGTCCTCTCGGCGCCCGGGGAAGAGGAGGAGGACGGTGCGCTGGGCCCCATCGTGGGTGTCGTCAACGACATTGCCGTGTTTGAGCGCGGTGACCGGGGCAAGGACGGGCTCTGCGTGGCCGTGGCCGTGGGACGCGAGCACCGGTTAGGAAGATGGAATCCGCCCGGCAAGGTCGGACGGAACGGAGGTGTCGTGTTTGAGATCCCGAGGATACAGCGGCCGGCCGTGAACGGCACAAATGAGAGCCCAGATGAGCAGGAGGAAGACGACGAAGGAGAAGCGTAATAGATGTCATATGAAGCACTGAATAGACGTGGCGGAGACTGAACCCACACCCGATGTCACAAAGCATACCCAACTTACATATCCCCCTTTTCTTTCTATTGTAATTGTCATGATACTTGTCACTTATCTGCAGAAGGAGTTCGGGTCGCGTCTTTAACATGTGCGCTGGGTATTGATTGTATCTCGATGTGCTCTCTGCCAGAAAAAAGCCCTCATCACTCTCATGATGTAAAATAACAAATGCTCTTGTCTGCTTTATTGCCTCCTCGCTCTGATGCAAGGCCTCCCTCCAAACGCCCCGTGATATCGCACAATGCAAATCCTAACTTCCATGACAAGAATCACTCTCTGCACCTGTCTCGGCCAATGCTCAGAACAAAAAAATGCTATCCTCGACTCTACCCGTGTAGTCGACACCATGCTGCTATCCCATGCTGGCTACCCAGCTTGCCTTTAACCAGTGAGATCAATGGATCGATCAACTCCATCATACTGTGGCCCCCTGCCAGAGGGCTTGTCGACTTCAATGCTGTCCCTGATAGTTGTTTCCAGGTCAATGACATGAACCTTGCTGATCGCCTTCGCCGAAGTGTTCCCGCTCGAGACGGAGACAACCACAGGTGAGCTGCGTCTCCTCATCGTCGATGAAGTGCCAGGCTGCGACGGCGAACTGGCCAGTTTCTGTACAAAGACGGGCGGTGATGGCCGTTTTGCCGCTGCCTTTAGCTCAAGAGGCGACTTCAGCCCATCATCAAACTGAGCAGGCATTTTCGATGCGCTGTTGATTGGCGACGAAGGCGCTGAATGAAAGACTTCATTAGAACTTGAGGTCTTAACGTCGGTAATGGAGTCGTCTTCCAGAGGCTGAACGAGCTCGGGGTCGCCTCTGTTTGGTGTCTGAGGCTGCATCGGCTCCTTAGAAGGCATCGCCTGGAAGTATGCCGAGATCTCGTTCGTCCTCTTGGGTTCATTGGCGGCCGGGCTCTTGACGCCATTTGGCATTGGACTCTTCACCTCGTGGTTGACCTGTGATGCCCCTGGGCTTCCTGGTGGTACTTGGGGGGAAGATGGTGCGGCCTGAGAAGATGCAAGGCCCGTCTTGGCCGCCTTGAGCTTCTTCTTCTGCTGCTTTTCTTTCTCTAATCGCTCTTGTTGCTCCTGTTGCAAACTGAAGAGAAGGTCTCTGACCTTTGTTCGAATCTGCGAGGGTCGAATATTCCAACGTGTCTGTTCCTTATGGAGCAATTTACGGACAGCTTCATCCGGATCCTGGAGGAAATGTTCCATATATCCCAGGACGAAAACTCCACAGTCGCAGTAGTTGTCCTGTTCGGGGATGTTTCGAGCCGTCATGCCACCTGGTGGGCTTGTGATCTCGACTCCCTTCTTGTGCTTCGCCTCTTCTACAAGGTAATCTCTAAGGCACTTGCAAGTTGGCGAATGCGCAGACCCGAGGGAGTCAAGGGTGATGATCCTGGGGTCCTCGATGCTGAACTTTTGGTTTCCACCGCCCGACTTCCGCTTGCCTGTCTTGCTGGGAGCCTCGGCATTCTTGACAGACACGACATCCGAGGCAGTATCGTTGATGCCGTTGGTCGCCTGGTCGCTGGTTGGCTTGGAAAGCTCCTCATCGAGAGAGATTGTGGCCAAGGTTCGCTCGACAGGTGAAAGCTTTGGGGACGTTCCAGAATCAATGTCCTCGACGACGATCGCCTCGCGCTCGCTTGATGGAGTTTTCTTTTCCGGTTGAGGCAGCAGTCGGGGAGCATTGTAGATAATAGCGAGGTACCAATGGGCGTTCTCGTTGACGGGAACGACAATGTAGTCGTAGGAGAGGAGATCGATTCTGGCAGTCCAGGCCTTGACGCCGTCGTAGTTGATCTTGGCTCGATTTGACCTCAGCTTCTCAAAAAAGAATGTGTTGAAGATGTACACCTTGTCCAACACCTCGGGGCGCTCCTTTTCCAGCTGAACCTGGAGGTAGCGGAGGTAGAAGCTGATGAGGTTGTCGTTGAGGAACTCACCCTCGTCCAGTCTCGGGATATCATCCCTGTCGACAGTGGCTCTGTTCCTGCCAGTTGGGGGGTATACCAAGGATCTGTGCCAGTCCTTGTCCCAGCCTGGGTTTTGCAGACTCCAACGATCAGGGGTTTTATCACGGATCACCGCAACTGGAGACGATCTTCTTGTCCGCCGCGTCTCGAGTCGTTGGCTGCGAGTGACCGCGGGGATCTCTTCCAACTCTTGCGCTTCCGCCTGTGCGTCCTTTGCTGGCTCCGAGACGCCCTTCATCTTGTCCTTGAGCTTTGCAGGCTTTTCAGTGGTGGGCTCACCCTTGAAGGGATCTCTGAACTCTGAGAGGCGCTTGGACTTGGCCGAGCTTTGCTCAAAGACAACCGCAAGCCGAGCTGCAGCGGGACTGTGAGGTTTTGACGCGCTGTACGACTTGGCCATTTGGAAGGTGTGCTTGAACTTGAGTCCAAGAGCGTGACTGGTGTTGTTAGCCGCTGTCCTTTGAGATCGTTTATACGCCCAGAACTTACTCGGTGGTCTCGTGCTGGTCTGCCGATTGATATAGCCAATTATGGAGAATGGTAGCATGCGTCTTGTTTGCAAACTGTAATACCAGGGTGCTGGGGGTTTCTCCGGTTATCGAACGGCTGATCCAAACATAACAACTGTTTGTGACGGCGTGTTTGACCACGTTGACGGATTGTTTCCTGATTTCAAGCCAGGTGAAATGCGCCGCTGTCCCCTTGCCCTCGTCGACAACCTTGGCAATGTCGCCTTCGAGGCGAAGCTTGACCTGATCCTCAGGCTGGGTCGTACAGAAATAGAACCTCCCACCGGTAGCCCCGACCACCACCAGGTCAGGGAACATTGGCCCGTTCGCTGCCATGTCTCGTCCTTGTGTCACGGGCCGTGTCGGTTGAAAATTTGTGCGGTGGATATCTCCTCGCTGCTGCCTGTGTCTGTTTGGAGACTGAGACATGAGTGACGAAAAGTTGGTAGGTTTCTTCCCACGTCGGCTGTCACGCAGGTTTGGTTCTGAGAGCTCATCCGCAAAGTCATCGTCCGATCTGAAGCGCTTGGGCTGTGGCGGTGCGTAGTCCCCTGCTCGTTGTCTTTTCGGCTGAGGATCAAGGTCGGAGACGACCATGGATGGCGGCGGATTGTCCTCCGGCCAACCGTCCAAGTCGTCGGCACTGGTGCTGGGATGCTGATGCTGAGGTGGAAGGTTACGGTGTTGAACAGCCTGAGCATCGTCGAGTTCTGCGGGACTGGGAGTCGGCCTCTGGCTTGCCCGCGACCGTCTTTGCCGGGGCTTCCTCATAGAGTTCCGCGATTGGACATTGCGGTACTCTGAGATATCAGTCAAAGCAGATGTGTTCTTCCCGGCGCTTGTGACGCTTGCGATGTCCATCGTGTCTGGCTGAGAGCCATCTTTGGTTAAATCGTGAATTTGAGGTGTCGAGGCGCCGGGCGAATCATCCTCCACATCCTCAATGGTTCGTTTCGGCTTCGAAAAATATTCTGATGTGAGGCCGGTCGATCGCTGGTGGTCGTTTGCACGCTTCTGGCGCTTCGAAGATCGATCGTCCGGTGGTGCCTGTCGCGAATTCTTTGCTCTGGTCGTCGGACCATCAGGGCCCATGGTGCTCACCGGCCCCTGCATGCCATTGATTCTCTTCTGCTCGCGGTATCAGCATCGACGTGTATCAAGCGGCAGATGCAGCGAGGCAGACTGACCAATCGTGGATTCATGTTTGCGCGACCACCCGGAGCGCTCCAGAGAGTGTCAGCGCGAGGATTGTATATCGGGAGCGGTCCAAGGGCCTACCCATAGTCCGGGAAAGAGTTGGCGTCGGAGTGATAGCGAGCTAAGGGACTGCGGTATGTGTATTAGAGCTCTGCTCGGCGCGAAGGACGGGGTCGCAGCAGGAAGGAGAGAAGAGCAGTGCGCACTCCCATTGAGCCTTTTTCCTCCTCTGATCCCGCAAAGGCGAAGAGGGAGCGTGGCCCTCCAGCTTTCCACCTTGAAAAGTTCACGACTGAGGGCAGGTGAGGTGGTGGTGATCGTCGGTGTTGGCGGTCTGGGCCGCTCGGCGTTGAAGATTTCAGAAGCCCTCGGCGCACGCAAGAGGAGCCGAGTATCTGAAGAAGACGAAGTGCTTATGGACGCATGCAGGATCGAGCGCTGAGTCGAGGGGAATGGCGTGCAGGACGCAGGTGACGTGGGAGTAGAGGTAGTAGCTGGGATGGATGGATGGACGGGCTGAATCCAGGTTGAAGCAGAGGCTGGAAATCGAGCACCGGGCTCTAGTGGGGTCGGCCCTCTAAATTTTAGTGCATCTTCCGGGGGTCGCAAAAGCCGGCAGCGGAGACGCGAGTTGACTGTCAGCCTCGCAGGGACCGAGCTGCTGGAATCCAGTGACCTTGAGATTGAGACTGGCTCGACGACGCATATTCAGGTGGTATATTACCTTGTACAGTCTCTAAGAGCTTGAAAAGGACCTAAAGCCGTTTGTCGATTTTAATTTTAATTATTCAAACGTCCCTATTATCTTGCGCTTGCCGTCTTGCAGCTTGTGACGACAGGTGCAACCCCACACTGACGGACCCAATCAACCACAAGGCTGAGGCGACGCCACACCTCCAGCGCCTCAGGGACGCCTCCAAAAACGTGGCCAGTAATTAGGTACTTACACCTTCAACACCAAGACGCGACACCGCCAACGTCCGTCTTTCTCTCCCTCTTTCTTCTTTTTTTCAGAGCACGAGGGGAATGCTGCGATAGCATTCGATAATTCGCCCGCCATGTACAACTCCCTCACCCGCGTCCAAAACTCGTTTGGCTTCTTCACCACCGTCGCATTCGTCGTCGCAGCCTTCATCGCCGCCTCCGACCTCCTTGCGCCGCGCATCCCCTCCACAGGCCTCATTGCCCCCACAAACGTCCAGGTGTACGTTTGCCTCTCTCCCGTTTGCTAGCATACGCTGACAAGCCTTGCCATATACAGTGTCAAGGGTCGCCCGCACTACTATAGCTCCAAGAAGGAGGAGTACGCCATCATCAAATTCTCCCTCGAAGCCGACTTCTCGTCTCTCTTCACATGGAACACTAAGCAGCTCTTCGTCTACGTCACCGCCGAGTGGCCCGGCCCCGACAATGCCACTAACGAGGCCGTCATCTGGGACGCCATCATCACCAACCCCAGCGCTGACCACCTGAAGAACATTGGCCCTGTCGCCATGAAGAAGCTTAAGCGTAGCGCCGAGGGCAAGTCCATTGACCCCAGCCGGTAAGCCTTGATCAATTGTAAACCTTTCGAGTGGTATAGCCTGACAGCAATCTACAGTGGCATCCTCAAGCTGAGGAACCAGAAGCCCAAGTACCAGATCACCCACCCCAGCGGCAAGGTCGCCGAGAAGGACAACGTGGAGCTCAAGGTGCACTACAACGTTCAGCCGTGGGTCGGTCTCTTGACCTGGGACCAGGGCCAGGATATTGGCCTCTGGAAGAAGTTGGCCGGTGGTGTCAGTAAGAAGTTCCAGCTTCCCGCTCTGAAGATTAAGAAGAAGGACGCCAAGAAGAGCACCTAGAAGAGGCCGGTGTTCATGCTGGTCCCCAGATCCAGATCTATAGCATGCTGCGGCGTTTAATGGAATGGGTAATCATCATTGAATTTCATCTTTACGGGAGCTGTTTTGGCCCAAACAACCATCTTCGTGATTTCTTTCATGATACATGCATCTACATTTGTCTATGCGGCTTTGTTCACATCCACCATCCTCTCCTGACACCATGTCTAAAGACCCAGACCTGTAAACAACATCCATCGTGACACGTAAGCTAGTACACGGTCCGTCAAGGCCGATACAGCCAAAGACCAGGCACCTAGCCCTGTGTTGCGTTACCAGCGGCCCCTCCGTTGCCTCGTCCACGGCCTCCTCGACCTCTTCCGCCACGTCCACGACCGCGTCCCCTTCCACGTGGTTGGTCGAGGCTGGCAGGAGGCGGCACGCTGCCGTACTTTTGCTCTCCTGCATCGGGGGCTGGTGAGCCATGCAGGTTGCCGCGCCCACGGCCGCGCCAGTTTGAATGGTCGCCGCGCCAGTTTGAATGGTCCCCACGACCTCGATAGCCGTGTCCGTTGTTGTCTTGGCCCTGGTGTGCGCCGTCGGGACCGTTGCGGTAAACCAGGGTGCTGTGGATGAGGTTGGGGGCACCTCCGCGAGCCCCGTTGCCTCGGCCACGGGAGGCCGCGCCGTTCAGGGCTCCTCGCCATCCGCCACGCAGGGGAGCGGGTGCCGGCGCGTCTCTGTACTGAGGCATACCAACATTCTGGTATCCACCCGCTGGGGCCGTAGCAACGGGCTGTCGCTGTTGCGACCTGCTGGTCGTTGAGACAACCTGCTTGTTTGTCGTGTTCATGACAGCAGAAGAGGCAACAGTCTGGCCACGGAACATTGGGGCTCTCTCGTTGAGCGTAGTTCCGCTCATGAAAGCCGTGTCCCAGACGACATCCAATAGAAGAGCTGTGGCTGTCCGGCTGATGCCGACAACCGTTCCACGGGTGGCAATGGGAACCTTACCAGCGGCAGAAACATACGTGACTCGGTCTCCCAAAGCAAAGTTCTGGTTGCCAAGCACCATCTCTGCATCAGACGGCTTAAGGAGGGCCGAGCGAGGAACGCCACGCAGCTTCTTGATGTCAATCTCTTGGGAGGCGACATGAATCTGTTCTCCAACGGTAGCCAGAGCCTGGACGACCTCAGAGTCAAGCTGTTCGGCTTCGAGAGGCACACGCTCGAACTTGTTCGTCTCTTGCTTCTTCAGCCAAGCACTGATTTCCTTGACTCTCTGGGACGCAACGCTAGGGTCCTTCCATAAGTCTGCCTCGAAAACCTCGCTCTTTTGCGGTTCCCTCTGGATGGCCGCGAAGAAGTCGGGGAAGGCAACCATGTAGTTAGCAATGAGCTGGATCGCCGTGCCGCTAAACTCCCAGCCGGTATGGGACTTTCGCGAGTAACCGAGGACCTTGAGCTTTCGGCCTTCAAACTTCAAGTTCAAACCAAGATTCAACCTGAGCCCAGCAGAGTTGATGATCTGGTAGGATGAGGTTATCTTGCTCAGTACAAGAGGGTGAATGGCCAGCTGCTTTGCGACGGCGAAAGAAGGAGTATAATAGTTGTTGCGCTCCGCCTGGTAGATGATCTGCTTCGCAAAATCCGGCTCCTTGTTCCTGAGCATCGAAACGACAATCTCCACCTTGTTGTTGGTGTGAGCAGTGACCTCAAGAGGGCGGCCGTAAGCATATTCGCCCAAGAAGAACGCCCGAGTGCCCTGGGGGAACTCTTCCTCGATAGGCAATGCTGCCTTTTCGATGAAGCGCTCGTCTTGGTTAACAACCTCGTCAACGATGGTCTGCGCGGCGTAGGTGCTCCTCAAGCTTGGGTTCTCGGCATACTCCTTGATCAGCGCACCCTCCTCGGTTCTGATGAGACCCTTCAGCATGTGGACATAGACGAGGCATTCAACCTGTCCAATGACGATGCCGAGCCGCTTCGCATGCCAGCTCTCAAGGAAATCAGATTCCCTGGCCCAGTCGGCAGCTTCCCTGTTGTTGTGATCCTTAGTCACAATGTCGCTGCCATTGTCGGCCAATTCGTAGCTAAAGAGCTCGTCCTGGACCCTCATGACCTTGGCCTCCTGAAGGAATGGATATCCCACAAAGCAACGCTGGCCTAGCTTCGCCTTCCAAGTTTCCGTCTTGGTGCGCTGCTCCGCGTCAGTCAAGGTGACAACAACACTTGGGTTCCTGCTGTCCGCCTGGAAAACGTTGATACCATATCCCTCGAGAAGCTGTGCAGTGTAAGGGAGAGTATGCAGCGTGGGGAAGCCTGCCAGAGCAGCAACGCTCAGCAAGGCACCAGTTGTCAGCCCAGAGAGATACTGGAGGCCCTCCATGTCGGGAAGATCGAAAATGTTTTCGATGCACCGGCAGTTCTGGATCTCGGGAAAGACACCCGGGAGAGGCGACTGGTAGACAAAGTCCACATCAGTTGAGTAGGTGAACTTGAGGGGGACACCGAAACCATTTCGTGCCTTCTCATCCGGCTCCAGCTCATCATTCTTTGTTGCCATGGCCGCCAACAGGCGCTTCTCGTCAATGAAAGGAATCTTGATGACGGCTTCCCAGTCCATCTTCTTGCCGTTCATGTCCAGCTCAAAGTCGCGAGGATAGAAGTCGACGATGGGGGACTCAGGATTGGTCATGAGGTCATGGTAGACCGTGGGCACAATCTTCTTGCTTCGATCTGGCAAGACGCCCATGAGCTGTTCATAGGGCAAGAATGGCTGGCCCTTGGTGAAATTGAAGTCGGCGCCAACGCCCTTGACAACATCTGCATCTTGTTAGTTCCAAACTGAGATAGCTGACTACTTTCTGTGCTTACCTGAGATGAGAGGTGCATAGTGGTATCCGTAGAACCAGGGCCACGAAGCGATTCCGCGGTAGTAGTAGTATAAGACCCATTGTAGACCTTGCACGTAGTTCTCGCACAGCGCGACAAGCTCCTTGTCGTACTTTTCAGGGGCCCATTCTTCAAACTTCTGAAGGTAGTACTTGGTCTTCCAGCCTTGGTACTTGTCTTGGTAGAGTTTCTCGTAATGCTTCTCAGCATCCTCAGGGGTCATGTCAATCACTAGAGCCTTGTCGTACGTCTTCATTACTCGGTAGGCAGCCAGGTTGCCTTCTTCTTCCTCGTCATCGCCGTCGTCGTCGTCAATCTTGGGAGGGAATGACATGATGAGATGGCGGTGACCTTCGTCGTCCTCCTTAGTAGACCATTGGAGGTGCATAGAGTCTGCCAGATCCTGGACGAATTTACGGTCAGCAGCCTTGAGGCTGGTGCCGAGATCCAAAGGCTGATCGGAGCGCTTGGAGATGTAGGGTCGGATCATTTGCTTCCACAGGTCCCGCTGCGTGGAGGTGATCACGATCTGGCCTCCCTTGGGAGGTTTGCGCCCAGAAGCGGCCTTGTTTTCGAGCTTCAGTTCCATCTGCTTCGATGCGAACCACTTTTCATCCGACACATCATTCTCGAACGAGTCGATCTCTGTATTCGACAACTCGCCAAGCAGGCGCTGTAGGCGCTCCAGATTGATAACTCCATTCTCGTTGATGTATCCGTCACCTTTAGGTAGGATGGTTTTGTAGATTCTGAACATGTTGGCCAATGCTCCCTCGTTGATATGCAGTCCGGGCAAGTTGGGCAAGAAATCGTTGCCGACAAAAAAGGCCATCAGAATGAAGTCGTCAATGACTCTTTCGAGATCGAATGGGAAGCTGAGAGCGCCGTCTTCTTGGAGTTCCTGGAACTCCATCTCTAGATACTCTCGAACGATGCAAAGGTGGAGCAAGTAGAAATTCTGATGCTCAAGTTCCTTGGACTTGTTCTTAGAACCGCGTCCGAAGGTTACCTCCTCTCGGAGAAGGCAGAAATGGGGATCATGACTGAGGAGACCCAGCATGATCAGATCGGCATCGAGGCCGTAAAGACAATGTCGCACGTTGGGGTTGTAGTTGGCCTGGGCCTTGGCATTTCGGATGTATTCCATGATTTTGTGCTCTCCTTCGCCAGGAACCTCGTGGCCGGATAGCACAATCTCACATCCCTGCCAATCAGTATCTTCAGATACCTTCTTGTTGACAAAGTATCGCAGTTGCTGTGATAACTTGGCCATGAATTCGGTACCTATGACCTGTCAGAACGTGGACTCCACCTTGAGAGAGATGGTCATACCAGGGGTGATGCAGTTGCTGTCAAAGGGCTCCTCCTTGGGTAGTTCGACACCTTCGCGAATGGCCTTTTCACGGGCATTTTCGGCATCGAGAGCCGTTCGGAAACGCCGAGCACGCTGCTGGTTCATCTTGGCTCGCGGGGCGACACCGTCGATAGCCATGAAGAAGAGTTGCTTGGGTTTGATCTTGCCAAACAGATGTTCAATGTAATTGAATATGCGGATGAACATTTCCTCCTCGCTGAGGCGGAAGGCTACGTCTTCACCTGCATCCTTGTGAGTACAGTTATGAATGATACCATTCATGTCCAGCTAAACCGCGGTCAGCATACAACGCGCGACGAAGGTGTATAGGGATCTCGAACGTAGAGGCAGTCGAACTCGGGTATTCTGTTCTCTGCGATGAGTTGGGAGATTGCGGGATAGCGCTCAGAGAGCCATCTGAAGAACTTGGGGACACTGCGCCAAGTTAGAGCTCGAGTCAGCCATTGAAGCTTAGAGGAATGGAAGAGCCAGAGGAGGGACATACCCCATTGCGACGGGTCAGTGGGCGATTCTCAGCCCACGGGAAAGTCCAAGAAGGCGGGAAAGTGATATGAAATTGGAGTTTGACCCCAAGTCGCTCGTACAGGTTGAGCGCAAAACGGTGAAAATCTTGTCGCAAGCGAAGATGGAAGACGAAAATGGTGATCCGACACGGCGCCTGACAAGATGGAACAAAACCAAGAGATCCGGAATCAAGCGCAGAGAGAACCGAAGAAAACTTCCTCTACAACGCCCGAGATGGAAATGAAGGATAGTGCGGAGCCCGTCTGGACGTTTGGCGATTGCGTTTTAAATCGAGGGCAAAAAGTTCAAGGTCGCGACGATGCGTGTTGTCGTGACGATGTAGTCCAGCAGTCATGGAACCCCAAGGCGGGCTGGGGCAGCAAAGGTGGGGCCTTTGGTGGGAAGGCGGCGGTTTGCCTCGTTGCTGATGGAGGGGCTCTTGCCGGCGTGAGTCAAGCCGGTGTGTGGCCGTCAAAGGTGCACCTCAGAGGTACACGCCAGCTGGGCGATTTAGGGACTGCACATTGGTAGCGCAGGGGTACCAATAGCGTCCGCCCGTCTACAGCCTGCGATCAGCGCCTGGAACACGCGCTAAAGTCATAAAAAACTGAGCCACATGCCATTCCGGTCAATGTGGCTGGTGCTCGCTTTCACTGGCCGCCTTCCTCTGTCACTTTACGCGACGACGCGTTAAACCACCACCGCTCCGTACTTTTCAGCCTTCCTTGTGCGACGGCCTCACTCTCCATCTTTAGCTGCTCACAATCTCCTCCACCAACGCTTGTTTTCGTGACCTTCTGGAACACTTTGAAACAAGCTCTTTTCTTCTTTCATCGTCGCTACATCTGAACCTCTCTTTTATCGCTTCGAGCAAAGCAAGCCCGTCATGGCGCCTGCTCAGTCGACGGAGCGCGATGTGGACAGTAAGTTTGCGGATAGCCTTGCATCCATGCCCACCTTGAGTGGGCTTCAATCGCAAAAAGATGGCTCGCTCACCAAACAATAGTCGAAATGACCCACGAGGAGGAAGATGATCAGGGAGAGCGCCTGATTAACGAAGGTATGCATGCTCTAGCGAACAGCCACATTGACCAGGCACTGACCCGCATCGCAGAGTACAAAACTTGGAAGAAGAACAGCCCTTTTCTCTATGACATGATTCTTGGGCAAGTCGCATTATCATTGTCATCATCGAATCGGCATCTAACTTGACCTTCGCTGTAGAACCGCCCTTACCTGGCCAACCCTGACAGTTCAGTGGTTCCCCGACGTCAAGGAGCCTGAGGGCAAGAACTACCGGATGCACCGTCTTCTGCTTGGCACGCACACTTCGGACGAGAGCCCCAACTTTGTCCAGATTGCCGATGTCCAGATCCCCAAGGCTGTGACGCCGAACCCCAGCGACTATGACGATGACCGAGGGGAGATTGGTGGCTACGGCAAGTCGGGCAATGTTGCCGCCATCAAGTGTGACATTGTTCAGAAGATCGAGCATCCTGGAGAGGTGAACAAGGCTCGCTTCCAGCCCCAGAACCCCGATATTATTGCCACCCTCTGTGTCGATGGCAAGATCCTGATCTTTGACCGAACGAAACACCCTCTCCAGCCTACCTCTCTTGGCAAGATCAATGCTCAAATCGAGCTTGTTGGTCACAAGGCGGAGGGTTTCGGTCTCAACTGGAATCCCCATGAGGCGGGCCGCCTCGCCTCAGGTAGCGAGGATACCACCATGTGTCTTTGGTTAGTTTCTCTGCGCCATGTCTGAGCTATCAACTAACATCTAAACAGGGACCTCAACACCCTCAAAGCCGACTCGAGAATTCTCAACCCCGCCCGCAAGTATACTCACCACAGCCAGATCGTCAACGACGTCCAGTACCACCCCATCTCCAAGAACTTTATCGGTTCCGTTTCAGACGATCAGACGCTCCAGATCGTCGATGTCCGACACAGCGAGACTGCAAAGGCAGCCGTGGTGGCTCGCAACGGCCATCTGGATGCGGTCAATGCACTGGCGTTCAACCCCAACTCAGAGGTGCTCGTCGCTACCGCCTCGGCGGACAAGACGATCGGCGTCTGGGATCTCCGAAATGTCAAGGAGAAGGTTCACACTCTGGAGGGTCACAACGACGCTGTCACATCCCTGGCTTGGCATCCCACCGAGGCTGGTATCTTAGGAAGTGCCAGCTACGACCGGAGAATTATCTTCTGGGATCTCTCACAGGTTGGTGAAGAGCAGCTCCCCGATGACCAGGACGATGGCCCCCCTGAACTGTAAGCTTGACTGACCCCTGACAAGACGGGGATTGTACTACGGCTAACGATGCCTACAGGCTTTTTATGCACGGTGGCCACACGAACCACCTTGCCGACTTTAGCTGGAACCCTAATGAGCCGTGGCTCGTAGCAAGTGCTGCGGAGGACAATCTGCTGCAGATTTGGAAGGTTGCCGAGTCAATTGTTGGTAAAGACGACGGCGACCTGCCTGTCGATGAGCTCGACCGATAGGTGAGGTGGAGGTTCGTGGAGAAGTTCCGGTCTTCATAGGATGAGGAGACGCAGCAGCTCTGGGAGCGGTGGCAACAGAGGTCTGACTTGCCATCGACGCTGAGGCGTGATGTATCCTGCCTAGAGTGAGACGCGGAAGTGCTTGGAAGGGTTCGGGCCCCCAGAGAGGATCTACAGTAATGAATGGTCAATCCAGTTGATGTAAAGTTTATTCAAGACGTGTGTGTAATCTCTGATTGGTGCATGACGGACGTGTTGTATTCCTTCGCAAGCGCGAGGAACTGCAAGGAGCTACGAGGCAGATGGCAGATGGCAGATGGCAGATGGCAGACAGCTGGCAGACAGCTGGCAAGGCAAGGTGACGCACGAGTTTTCTGTTGACGGCCCGGGGCGATTCTACAGTGTTCTAGCGCTGTATTCAGGTTTATTTCCCCAACTCGGTTGCTATTGTTCTATTCATTGTTCCCATTGTTTACATTTGTCAAAAAAACAAGCGCAGCTCCAGGTCGCGGCTGGAGGCCAAACCAAACCTCACCTTCACCTTCACTCCCATTCCCATTCACCCCCTCCCATTTCTCTTCTTCCTTTCTCAACACCAAACAACAACAAAAGATCACGCTGCGAAAACATTCACCGCGACTGATCAAGCTTTCTCGATATCGCGACTGCTTGATCGACCGCCGACAGCACGCGATCGCTTCCGACATTATCATCCCCTCAAATATCATCCCCTGACTACTCAGGCACTCTCGCCCTCTTCATCCCCATCATGGCCTCCAACCCGCCTCCCGGCTGGCTGTGGCAGGGCAACCCCAACAATCCCTTCTGGGAATTTGAACAGCACAATCCTGGCCAGGGAGTCGCTGTTTCTCCCATGCCGCAGGCTGAAGATGACGATTCTGAAGATTCTTCTGAAAACGAGCTTGAGGAGCCTGATCAACCTCAGGTCCAACTTGGACACGCCCAGCCTCTCGCTCAGGCCCGGGTTTCTACCCAGTCGCAAGTTCCTTCTCAGCCCCAGATTCCCGTTCAAGGGCAGGGTCAGGGCCAGCAACAGGTCCTTGGTCAACAAGCTTCCGGGCAGCATCAACTTCATGGTCAACAGCAAAACCAGTTTCAGCACCAAGCTCCCGGCCCGTTTCAGTTCCAAGGCCAACAGCAGCAAGCTTTCAATCAGCATGCTTCCGGCCAGCATCAAGCTCATGGCCAACAGCAGGCTCTGAGCCAGCAGGCTTCTGGCCAGAATCAAGTTCAAGGTCAAGGTCAACAGCAAAACCACAGTCAGCATCAGGCCGTCGGTGCGTTTCAGTCCCAGGGCCAGCATCAACAGGCTCTGAATCAGCAGGCTTCCGGTCAGAATCAAGTTCATGGCCAGCTCCAGAACCACGGTCAACAGCAAAACCACAGTCAGCACCAGGCTCCCGGTGCATTTCAGTCCCAGGGCCAGCAGCAGCAGACTGTCAATCAGCAAGCTTCCGGTCAGAATCAAGTTCGAGGTCAACAGCAGGCTCCCGGCCCATTCCAGTTCCAGGGCCAACAGCAGCAGGCTCTAAATCAGCAGGCTTCTAGTCAGCATCAAGTTCATGGCCAGCACCAGAACCACAGCCAGCACCACAGCCAGCACCACAGCCAGCACCAGGCGCCTGGTCCATTCCAGTTCCAGGGCCAACAGCAGACTCTCAGTCAGCAAGCTTCCGGTCAGAATCAAGTTCATGGTCAACAGCAAAACCACGGCCAGCATCAGGCCGTCGGTCAGTTTCATTTCCAGGGCCAGCAGCACCAGGCTCTCCAACCTCAGGCTTTTGGGCAGCCCCAGCTCCAGGGGCAGCAGCAAGCCTTTGGACAGCAGCAAGCCTTCGGGCAACAAGGCCACCATCAGCCCCATGCTCAAGGCCAGCAGCAGCAAGTCCCTTTCCAATTCCAGGTCTTTGGCCAGTCCCAGCTTCAGGGCCAACAGCAGACTCCTGCTCAGGGTCAACAGCAGACTCCTGCTCAGGGTCAACAACAGGGCCACGGTCAACTCCAGAGTCATGGTCAGCAACAGGGTCTTGGTCAACAACAGGGTCTTGGTCAGCAACATCTTCAGGCCCAACAGCCAGTTCCTTTCCAATTCCAGCCCTTTGGCCAACAAGCCCCTTTCCAATTCCAAGGTCTTGGTCAACAGCAGGTTCCTTTCCAGCTCCAGCCTCAAGGCCAGCCCCAGGCCCAAGGTCAGCCCCAAGGTCAAGGTCAACACCAGTTTCAGGGCCAGCAGCAAACTACTCCTTTCCAGCTCCAGCTCCAGCCTCAGGGTCAGCCTCAGGTCCAAGGTCAGCCTCTCATCCAGGGCCAGCCTCAACAACAGATTGGTTTATCCGTACCCAACGCTGCTCTCCAGCCCCAGCCTCCTGGTCAAGCCCAGCCCAACCAGCAGCAGCCTATCAACAACCAATATCCTCCTCATGCATACGGCCAGCCGGGCGAGGAGCCAGCTGCGGTGAGAGATTTCCAGCAGGAGTTGGTCATCCGCGGAGGCCGAACTCAGGAAGAACTCGAGTACTTTGGCATCGACGCCAGACGCTTCATGCACATTTTTGACGACGCAGAGTACTCTGATAGCGAAGATGACGACCTGGATGATCAATTGGAGGGAATGGAAGAGGCGCAGAACCAAGCCGTGGACTACCATCTCATGGGCTTTGACCAAGTCATGGAATACGATCAAGCCACTGATCATGAGATACACGAGGACGCCTGGGACACTGAGAGCGAGAAGGAGCCTGACATCGACGTCGAGACTCAGAGAGTCGACGGCTCCGAAAAGAAGAGATTCAAGTTCTCCGAGGCCTACGTCCGGGACCACTTCCAGGGGAAGGACCCATATCTCAAGGAGGGCAAGACGGAGTATATCGGCCTCAAGCTCGAGGGCATCGACCTCGTCACGGCCCTTTGCAAGAACCTCGAGCTCGCCATCGAACTGGGCAAGCATCTCCGCGGTGAGGAAATCCTCAACCTCTACATTGCCTGCCGCGGCTTCCGCGAAGCCTTGGATAGCCACATGCTCTCGTGCATCCGCGAATGGATCAGGACCAAGGCCCCCGACACTGGCAAGCTGTTTCCCTGGCGAAGCGTCGCAAGGCTCCTCGTCCCGGACCCGGCCAAGCGCATGACCCCCGGCATGGGTCGCGGCGAGGTTCGCCTCATCCCTGGCTTGAAGTATCTCCAGATGGTGCTCGGCCGTGACCGGTACTGCCGCGAGATCATCGCCATCATGGCTCGCATGGGCCTACGAGTCCCTGATACCATGCACGGCACTCTGCTGCGCATCTGGCAGGTCCTTGAGGTTGCCACCTCGCATCACAGATCCAATCTTATGCACAACCACAAGCTCTGGACCGCTCAGCACCTCTACAATGCCCAGTTCTTCTTCGTCAAGCTCGCCATGGCCTTCAACCACCCCTTCTTTTCTCCCCACTCGCACGAGATGGTCCATCTCATGCTGGGCCAGAAGGGCCTGTTCCAGCTGTGGCAGTGCCTCACCCGCAAGAAGTTCAGAACCGTATCCGAGATCATGGAGCTCAAGGCCCGCTACAACATGAGCTTCCCTCCCCCCACGTGGTTCGACACTAACCGCCGCCACTCGATGGACTTTTACGGAGTCCCCTTCCGCGTCCTCGGCGTCGGTCACTGCGAGGGCTGGGGAGAAGGCACTGGCCATCTTCTTCGCCCAGATGAGCTCGTTGCTAGCGAATCCATCCACCGCGCGCTCGACCTCCAGAAGCATCTGGTACACATGGTCACCTGGGGCTACATCGACTTTGAGACTGGCGAGAACCTTGTGCCCACCGAGGAGGAGATGTACATCTCGGACGAAGAAGACGTCCTCGAAGGCGTCGACAGCGTTCTCCACTGGCAGAAGAGACACGCCCTGAAGAAGCGGTGGAACGAGCTGACTCCTGAGCAGCAACAGGAGATTCAGGGGGACGATGAGGACGAGCGCCTGCGTGCCATGGCCTGGTCTGCGCAATATGACCCAGATGAGAAGGACGACCGCCTTGCAAAGATGTGGGACTCTGAGAGCGAGGAGGATGGCGAACAAGAGTACGACCTCAACACCGAGATCGACCGCGGCTACCGCATGGAGCCCCTTCCCAAGGACCAACCCTCCGGGGTCCCTGACGTCAATGACGGCGAGGGCTGGCGGAACCTCTGCAACGAGTTCCTCATGGAGACGCAGATCGAGGTGACCAAGGACGAGGCCGAGAGCGCCGAGGCGTGGGTCAAGTTTGCCAAGGCCAACATGGTCGCCCCCTGGGACTACACACGTTACCTCATGGGGGATGCCTTTATGCGTAGCCGGCACCGCGTCCCTATCAGCCAGTTCCTTGCCCAGCCGACGGAGGTTGATGAGGATGAAGAAGATGATGATGATGAGGAGGAGGAGGAGGAGGAGGCCGGTGACGATGCTGCGGAGGAAGACGATTTTATAGATGATTACGACGAGAATGCGACTGATAGTGAGGACTATGAGGACTATGCAGATTATCCGGCCGACGAAGAGATGCAGGGGTGAGAGGTTATTCACAATGATCTACGCGGGAAGGGGGGGGTTAATTCCTCACAAGGAGGAGACTTTTTTGACGAGACATGAGGATACTTGACACCGAGACAGACAGGCTGGGACCAGTCGAAAGGCTTTGGGATGGGATTCCAAGGCCACATTACTTCGTTGTCATCCGTCTCGCTTGGACTGAGGGTTAACAGTACCGGTCCAGCTTCACACCAAAGGCAGCTGGAGACATCGTCGACCCATGACGGAAAACTTGGAGGCTCTAGGAATGGACAATGGGGGGGCCCTTGTATCACACGCTGTATAACAAATCTCATAGAAATGAACCAAATGTTGGTTTAACTTGTCCCTCATCGTTTGACTGCCTGTTTACATCTGTAGCAGCAATCTCCATAATGACCCTCCCTTTCATCACCAACAATTCAACATGCAGTCTACCGCTGGCTCACCCATCCTGTATAACCCCTACACCCAGCCAGGTCTTGTCAGCCAAAACGTACAAAAGCCCAGAACTACAAAGACCACAAAGGAAGCAGCACCTCTTGAGCATACACCATCTCGAGATAAACACAGGAGGTTGAGAACCATCCCAGGGATTACCTATCAACAATGGAACGGGGATTCAAGAACAAAAAGCAGACATTAAAAAAGAGACAAGGACAGCCCCCCTCCTTCCTATACTAGTCCATCTCAACCAGAATTCTCGCCAGCTGAGCCTTCATCTTGCCCTCCCCCTGAGTTGTTGGTATCATCAACGAACCGTGCCAGAAGAAGATCATCAACACCATGTGAAGCCCCCTATTCTCTTGCATGCGCATCCCTAGTAGGATCTCAAGAACGAACGGGAAGCCAACATCAGAAGAGAGAGAGAGAGAGATAGAGGAACAGAGTCAAGAGAGACAGATTAAACGAGAACCACCAGCACCACCCCCCGACCCCCCTTCCTAGCAGCAAACAACAACAACAAAGATACAGCCAGCCTCTGTGAGATATATGGTTTTTTCCCCTTTTGACACACCCCGACTCCTCCATGTCCGCCGCCCCGAGGTTGTTTTCCTCCCTTTGGTAGTTCCATGGCCGCTCCGTTCCAGCTCCCCAGCTCCTGCGCGTCCCAGGTGAAATGAGATGAAATGAAGAAGCAGAGACGGATGAAGAAATAGAAACAGAAAAAAAAACAGATGTAAAATGGGTTGATGTTTATGCGAGATGAACAAGTGATGAGAGATGAACAAGGGGGTTTGAGAAATCAGACTTGTGTGAATAATGAAGGACAGACAAATAGATAGACAGACAGATAGACAAACATGAAGAGTGAAAATAGGGGCAGGGATGACAACAGAGAAAAGCAGCTTGTCGGGTAACAACAACCAAGCTGACACCGGCGAACTGGATATTTGAGTCACACAGAAATGGATGCCAAGATATACCCTTACACTCCCCTTCGCTATGCACCCAACCCCCCCGAACCCATTTTCCAGCAAATGCCGCCGCCTCCGTCCCGTGAGACCCGGGGGGTATCCGATAGAGTCGTCCGTTGTTCGTTCGTTCGTCCGTCCGTCAGTCCGTGGCCCTCTCCTTCTCTCTCGCCGTGTCTCCTTGATTCCCTCCCTCGAGACAAACAGAGAAGAGAGGCTCGAGAGAAAGAGAAGCCTCGACGACAACAGCAACAGCAACGACAACGACAACTCTGCCGCCCCCTGGGCTCGTCAAAAATGAAACAGGCCGTGGCCCCCAGCAAGTAATAGCCCGTACCGAATAGACTCGTCCCTCAACACCAAGCAGCAGCAGCCCTGCCCTGCCCTGGCATTGGCGAGGTAATCAAGTCACTTTTGTCTTCCAACCTTTCGAAATTTTGTAACACGTCCCGCCTTGAATCAAGTAGTATCCGACACTCCGTCCTGGTCTTCCGAAACCAATACACACACCGTACCGCCTTCCTTTCCTTTGAGAGAACAATCAAGTCCAGAAGGTATTTGCCAAGGTCAAATGCTCTATGTTCGTCATTCAAAGTCGTTTTTGCGCAAAAAAAAAGTGACACGGAACCGCACTGCGCTAGACATCCTCGCTTTGGTCGCTGATGGATGCCTGGCGTCGGTTCAACGAGAACGCGTACACACCGGCCCGGCTGAAGCAGCTTGTACTGCCTAAGCGGGCGACTTGTTGGGAGGCGCCGAACCACCATTCTGGCGACCATCTCCGCCGCTGACGGAGAGACCGCCGATGCCGCTCGACAGGAACGCGAAGGGGTCGCTCTCGTTGTTGCCGCCGCTGTTGTTGGCGTTGTTGTTATAGAAGTTGTTGGACGGTCCGGCCGATGCGGGGCCATTGGTGGCTGACTGGAAAGCAGCCTCGGCAGCTCTGCTATCAAAGGGTCCGGCCGAGTGAGAGCCAGGGCCCGACCCGAAGCCGTGCGTGTTCAGAGAGCTTGGGTAGGCCGCAGCGCCACCGCCCAGGCCGGAGGGAAGATAGTGGCTGGGAGGGCCACCGAAGTGCTGCTGGTTGTTGTAACCACCACCAGAGCCGCCGAACGAGCTGCCAGAGGCGAAGGGTCCAGGTCCAGGAGCACCGCCCATGGAACCCTGGTTCATGCCATATTGCGAAGTATTGTCCATGGGAGAAGGATAGCCAGAGTCGGCAACGACAGCAGCACCCGCACGGCTGGCACCGCAACGCAGACAGCAGACGTTCTTGGCGAAGTTGTGGTAGCCACACACTTCGTTGCCGCACTTCCAGTCACCAGCACGGAACGGCACAACGCCGCTACCACCCATACGCCCGCCACCGTGGCCCATGGGACCGTGGTGACCGCCGTGGGGAGGAGGGGGCATCATGGCAGGTGGCCCATAACCGTATCCTCCGTAGTTGCCACCACCCATATCGTTCGAGGGGCCCGCGCCGACGGCAGGGAACGAGCATCGGAAGCAGGCGGTTCGGCGCTGGAAGTTGGAGAAGCCGCAAGAGGGGCAGGTCCAGTCACCGGGTCGGGGACGGTTCTTGCTGGGAGGGAATGGAGTCAGGATATCCTGAGCGCGGTCGAGGACACGGCTAGACGAGGGCGAGACCTCAATGGCCTTCTCATTAAGGGCACGGCCATTCATGCAAAGGCTCTCGGCAGCCTAGTATTAATTAGCATCGGCACATTTTGTGAATCCTTGCGTGTGGCCACGCAGCGGTATCATGCCCAACACAGGGCGGCTCAGATAACTCACCTCCTCGTGGGAAGAAAAGACAGCAAACCCGGTACCGGTGGGCTTGTGCTGCTCGGGGGTGCGAAGGGTCCAGAAAGCGATGGGCCGGCCACCAAACTGGGTGAACCAGCTCTCAAGCTCCGACTGGGTGGTGTCGTGAGGGAGACCCGACATGTGAAGAACCTTGCTCCTCTCGGAGAGGAAGGCTCGGACGTCAGCCCGGGCATCCATGGGTCGTGTCAGCACATCGGGGTGTTCCTGGGGAGGCTGTGACTTTCTAATCAAGCCCCGGAGGACACGGGCGAGGGTGATAGCCTCCTCCATGGCACGCCGCGGCGAAGCTGGGGCAAGCGCCTGCAGGTGGAAGGGGAGGTTGTGCTTGATGGGAGCACTCGACTGGACAGGCTCGACCTCGAGGGCGGCGCAGATGTTGGAGAGCATTGATGGTCCGAAGGGTAGGGACTCGGGGTGGTGCTGCTGCCAGCGCTGGTACTCGGTGCGGAGATCGAAGGTTCGCGAGTGCTGGAGGTAGGGAGGCAGCACGACGGCCTTGTCGCGGGCTTCGCGAGGAAGCTGGACACGGAGGTCCCAGGCATCGAGTGTGACGAAGACGAAGTCGAGGTTCTTGGAGGTCAAGTACTCGGTAGCGAATGTGTCGAATCGGGTGATAGCGTCTCTAAAGGTACCAGCGTTTCGAACATGCTCCCAAGTCAAAGTGGTCAGGCTCGCTGCAGAGTATGTGTTAGCCCAGGCATTCCATCATTGACCCCAGACGCCAACAAGCGGGAAATTTTGGTGGTCGGGCGCGTGGTTGGCGGAGCCAGACAGCGTGGAGCAAATCGAGATGGAGAGGTCCGGGGCAGTAGCGTCAGAAAACTTACTGCACAGAGGAGTGATGGGAGTGTTGACGGGCTTGACGAGGACGCTCTCATGGGTGATCTGGCAGGTTCAGGGCTCGGTCAGCAATCGGTTATTCATGAGCGGCGCCTCTCCTGCTGGGAGGATGCGCATCTGGGCAGATGGCGGAGTGGGCAGGCAGGATGTGCTACTCACCTCCTCGAGCGAGTTTGCGTCGAGCAAGATCCAACCAAGCTCAATCACCTCGGCCGAGTCCTTTGTCACATAAACGCCGTGCTCGTCACAGGTGGTCGCAACATGGATCACGACATAGCGATCGATGTTGAGCTGGGGCAGCTGTTGCGAAGACATGGCTGCGGCGGGATCGGTCGGACGAGGACCGACGACGACGGATGCAGAGAAGGAGGAAAAGAGTGCTTGCGAGCGACGCGGGAGGCGCGGCGGAGGACGGCGGGAAGAGGTCGCAGATACAACGTATGCAGGCTCGCCGTGAACGACAAGTCTCGGCGGCGTATAGTATGAATGTATGAAGGTGCAACTAACTAGCCCGTGGCCCGGCCAGGTCGCGATGATGGAGGTGGAAAGAAAGAGGTAACGGGGAGGTTTGAAGTTGCGGGAATCGGATGTGGCCAGTGAAGCTTCAGGGGGTCGTGCCAGCACGAAAAGGGCCTCAGGCGGTAGGTACTTGCAGTTAGGTCGACTCTGGGAAGGGGGTACATGCCACCAAAGTACCTGTGTTTAGTGGGGAAAGACGAGACAGGACAAGTTGGGTTGTCAGCACACGCTCCATATCATGTCAGTTATTTGAGGAACAAGAAGAAAAATGTATTGAGGGTGCGATAGGAAGCCAATGCAGCGTCATCAGTGAATTAAAGTACGTCTCAGATGAATACAGCTACGAAAGAGGCCTTGGACAGCTCAGAACGGGAGGCAAAGGACAAGAAACAAGGTGACATGTTTGATGTTGTCACTGCTACCTCCCGTCTCAAACGTTTCCCCGAAGCTCGCCCACCAGGGAGCGAGCAAATGGCAAATGGATGGATGGAGCCCGCCCGGTGAAGGTCACCCTCCCCTGCCCGAGCTGATGCCACCATGGGAGGTTGGATGGAGGCAGTTACAGTGGTTACAGTGGCCTGCAGGGGGCTACGCAACAGCTGCGTACCTATCTGCCTGGCGAGCGAGCTGTCAGGGAGGGAGGCTCCCGTCCCGTCCCATCGCTGGCTGGCTGGCTGGCTGGCTGGATGGATGCCGGCACGGGTTGGAAAACCGTTCACAATCCCCGGAGGCTCGAGTCCCCTGAACTCTCCGAGGACTCATAGAACTCAATGCGGTCCTGACCAGGTTTTCAGTGGAGGCCATGCCGCGGATGCGGAGTCGGGCCTGTAGGCAGGTACGTAGGTAAGTTGAATTTACGGGGAACGTCAACGCTCGTTCACGAGGGTGCAATGTGCATGCAGCGAGCGACGACAGGAGGCGAAATATGGATGCCAGGTTGCCTCCCCTGAAAGTGTCTTTGATCAAAAGGTTCAAGGGTAGGTTGTCTTCACCACCTAGCGGATAACGCTGCGAGACCGTTGTCGTAGCTTTATTAACGCGTGGCTAACGGCTCATCAGCAGCCGGGCATCATTGAGGAAAAGCCTCCTGCCAGAAGGACGAAATAGTAGATTTACTTACGGATGATTCAGGTCAAGGCTTACCTATTCTGTCAGTATGCCCGAATACTTCCCTTTCTGGCAGACGTGAAGGCTTTCAATGGATGTATTAAATAACTTTGAGGCGTAAGGGATCCATGAAGCAGCCTTCACCCAGGTTGTTCTTCCTCCCGATACCTCCGGGCTCAACCACCCTTAAATAATTCAACAACTCGACGTATCCGTACTTTCTGCTGAGATTCGTCACACCAATACCTACCTTCTCTTGTACTCCATCCTCTGTTAGCAGGTAGCCCGTATCTACGCACGCGCACGCAGCCATCTGCCCTCAGCCAAGACAATAACCCTGCCGCCAGTACTCCGTACTCCACGCTGGACAGCAATCCCAACTTATCATCTCGGCCGTTCTGTGCAGGACCTGGCAGCAGGGCGAGCGAGTGCCTGTTTTACCCGGCTCATTCACACGACAATGACTATAACATTACCAATCACGACGCCGTCATATTTGTGCAGCCCCTAAAGAATGCACGTTCACACAAACATCCATATCGACTCCTGTGATAGTCACCAGCTGTCAGAGACGACACGACATTGCCGAGTCAGTCGGGGTAGGTCAGGATTAAAAACGGAGGCTGAGGTTTGAGTCGGCCGTTCTGCCATACAGTAATGATTGACGGAAGACACTGTCCCACCATTCCAGCAGCAACACAAGAGGATGGGATGGGATGGAACGAGGGGTGCAGCAGAACAGTGACAGCCTCGTTCATCCCGACCTCCATCTCCATGGATGTCAAGTTCCAGTGTCTATCAATGGCATCATTCAGCTTCAGGCGTGCCTGATGATTCCCGAAAAGGAGCCATCTCCCTGCCTCCCACGTGCAACAGCTCGACTCTCGAAACCTCACCCAACATCCCTTGCGTCCGCCCGCGTCGCCAGCTGAGGCCTCTGAGTCTGAAGAGAGAATAAACCATCAGACACCAGAGTGCAAGTATTCGATGATGAGGCAGGATGACCTTGCATGCAAAGTCCCACCCGCGCGCGGAGACTCGACTTGCCGACTTGGGCGAGGCGTCATCTCGCTCCAACAACATCAGTCCACAATGATGTCGGCCCCCTCACTTTTGCTGTGCCCTCTGCTATTCCATCGCTGCTGTTATTGAACGACGGATTACCGGGGATATCTCATCCAGCTAATAATGAGCACGATTATTGAGAGCTGAGGCTGGGCCACCTCTGTGCTGTGCTGTGCTCCCTCCCTGCCTGGTGGTAGATTTCGCTCCGCCAACAGATCAACGTCAGTGCCGTTCAAGGATGGATCGCCGGGTAAAAGAAGCCCCTCGAATAGTCAACGCCGAACGGCCCTACCTACGGACCTACATGTTCCGTGAGAGCTCAGGGGTTTCAATCCAGACGACTCGCGATGGAATTTCCCGAGGCGAGGACCAACAGCCAAGCCCGTTACTCAGAACCAGCCCCAACAACCCGCTGGCCGCTTCGGGGTTTGCAGGCTCGAGGTTCTCCGTGGATGTGACCGAGAGGCAATGCAGGCAGCCGATCAGTGACTACCTATGCCTTGCCTCGCCTTGTCGTCCTACGGGGTACAGTACAGCATCAAGCAGCAGCAGCAGCAGCAGCCGCAGTGCAAGAAGAACATGCACGCTCTGCCCTCGCGAACTTGCCAGCCTCGCTGTCCCACGATGGAGGCTGTCGTACTAACGGTCATTAGCCGCTCACCTCAGGATCAGCGCTCCAGCCCGTGCTGTAGCACTTCGGGCTTCACCTGCGTTCAGGGCACATCCCTCCTCGGATCCCCAGGTGCGACAGCCCGCTGGCAAAGCTTCCCAGGGTTCCGCCCGTTGCTGGCGCGGAAGCGGAAGAGGGACGACGTCAAGTCACCCCGTCCAACGGCCTGGAATCACCTATCCTTGTCCAGCACAAGCACGTACGTCTTTATTACATTGCGCAACGCCTAGCTCTGCCTCAAGGAAGCTATCTATCATCTTGAGAGGCAGCCAGTGAGACCGGATCACTTGGCGCCAAACCGGAGTAGCGGCACTCGGTGATTTGGCCGACCATAGGCCGCATCTTTGGACGGCGGCGTAGGTAACCGTGATTTCTGCTACCTTTTGCAATGCATGGTCAAACCAGACGAGCATGTTAATTTGCTCTACGTAGCAGTGCAGGAAGTTTCCAGTCTCGGGTCTCTTTGCTGCGAGGGTTAATAAAGGGCAACAGGCAAACTGATCAGCCAATTTGGGTCCATTCCCGACTCTGCATGTTCCAGAGACAAACCGACAACACAAGTACTACTTCGGCTAATCACATGCCTACGCGGCAATGCGAATCTCCCGTTTCTATCGTGATTGCAATAGCTGTCGATGATATGATCGGGTGTGATGGTGCAGAAGCAGCCGTGTCATGAAGCGCTGTGACGCCCAAAGTCGCACTGCATACCATGGCCCTGCCAGCCGCACCACAGCAGGAACCGCTGTGATTTGGGTGACAGGTGATGCAGGCAGCGGCAGCATCTACAACGTCGTAGGCGCCCGTACGTAGTAGACTGCAGTCCGAGGACGAGCCTGGGCACGAGGATTCTTTGGGCAGCGTCGGTGCGAACGGCGTTGAAATATCCGATAGGGTAGAGGGGAGGCTTGGTTGCAGTCAGTCAAGAGGACGAGACTGCTCTTTATTCGGGTTGGCTTGTGGCGGCAGCACCTGAAAGCGCCTTGTCTACGTCATTGACCGTGCTCCACGTCACAAGCCTCCTTCCTCCAACACCGTCACGTTACCTCCAATTACGCGGCGATGCATGCTTCTGCCTGAGGTCGTTTCGAATATTCAAGACTCATTGGACTTCCTGTCTTGGTCTTTTCCTCTTCCTTCACCAAACATCTCTCATCATCGACAGATAGCACGTCTACTAGCACAGCACGTCTACTAACGCAGCCAACAACTTCTCACTCGCATTCGTACCAACTTTCACACACGACCAAACCGCAATCATGGGTGTCGTCTCGGCCATCTTTCTCGTCATCATCACCATCATCTGTATGTCAACCTGTATCAATACTCGAGAATGCCATAGAGACTAACATGCCTTTAGTCCCTCCCATCGGTGTCTGGGCCGTTGCAGGATGTGGGATGGGTAAGTCAATGTCCCCCGCCTTGTTCTCCTCCAAATTCCATGCTGACGCGGGGTGTTTCAAGATCTGTTCATCAACATCTGCCTGACCATTCTGGGCTACATACCGGGCCATATCCACGCATTCTACGTCGAGTACGTGTATTACGATCGCCGTGAGCAGGCGCGTGAGGGACGCTTTGCGACTGGCCCGGCGCCGGGCGTGTACTCGGATCATGTACAGACTGGAGGCCAGAGCTACGGCACAATAGCTCATCCCACGGTTTGAAGAGATGTTGGAGGGCTGAAGCCGTTAGAGACTTTTATGGGGTAGATCGGATGTTAATCCCCATTGCTAGCGTGGTTTACATGATCGGTGAAGGCTTTACGGACAATTTTTTATAGGTAAATGGGGAAAGGGACAAGGCATCTCATACTCTCTCTCCGCTGCCACACACCCTGTCTGACTTGCCATGCTGTTCCTGCTTTGGCTCGTGGTGGTAGTGTGCATTGACACCAACAACGGGGGCGCTATTACTCGCTTCGGCTTGATGAGTTGTCAGCTGTCGTAACTGGCAAGGTGCAGCATGGTAGGGCGGGCTATTGAAGTTAATGGGTTTTATAAGCTGGTGATCTATATCCGATGAGCCGGCTTACGGGTGCTTATTCTGGTAGGAGTATCTAGGAATGGCAAAGTAGCATCTGAACAACACCTTGTCGGGTCCAACGACGAATACCGTATTCCGTGAGCGGGGCTCCCATCGATATGCACGATCATGTCGTGTCGGTGATTGATTCCTCCTCCAAGGTGACGAATGCTGCCGGTGAGGAGCGGGAGGAGGACAGACACGTTGAAAGCTCCAATCATTGTGAGCCGGACAACACATATCGACAGCCCCACGCTGGCAGAGAGTCGGGAAGAGGCAGAAGTGCAGACAGTATGAATTGCCTACTGGAGGTTGTCCGAGTGTGAGTTGTCACCCGCATGCACGCTGCCGATGGACGAGAACAGTCGAGATGGACAATCAGGAACCTACCTTCATACCTGCTAGTCAACACCTTCCGAAACATGGCTCAATTGATAACCAGAGCAAACATTGGCAAAGACCAACAGCAGCAAGAGAGCTGTCAACTGATCGACAAATCCCCCCCAGGATGTTCAGGGTAACAAAATGTAGCTACACTCACCGCAGCCAATGGCAGGCAACGCGGGGATGGATGTTGACATTGACCGAGGCGAGCATCGACCCTTTTATCGACAGCCACGACACTCATGCATTCATCCATGGCAGCCAATCCAATCCCAATCCCAATCCGATCCCGATCCGCCATCCATTTTTTTCTCCCTCTTTCTGTTACCCAGTGTTGAAAGTCCATCAGCACAATCGCACACGCAAAGACGAAGAAGAAGGAACTTGTCCCGCTACTTCTATCCCGACTCGCTCTTTCCTGCCGTCGTTCCTTCCCGTATCTGTGACATCCCGTTCTCTATTTTTGCCCCCCTTCCCCGGCCGGGCAATCTCCACCTCTTGCCCGTCCGTTAGCTTGTCTACCTCGCATCCCATCTCCCATCTCCCATCTCAACTCTACCTTGGCTGTCTATCATCTATCACCTGTCAACTCTTGTCCTTCAAACCTACCTACCTACCTACCTACCTACCTATCTACAGACAGGCACCTTGTCGAGACGGGTCTACGCCGCACCAAAAAAAGAGTGCTAACGCATCATCCTACCTATCTCTTCGCTCCCTCTCTTGCATCCTGCATTTGTCGACCCCACCGCGTCGTGGCAACGCATCGCACCGCTTCGCTTCGCTTCGTTCGCTCTGCATCGACCGATAACCTACCTAGACAAGGTCGAGATCGCTCTGCATCGTCTTGCCGTATTCGTCTCTACTTGCTGCCCTCACTCGTCGACCTCCTCGACAAACCTGCGAGCCAGCTCAGCCATGTCCTGACTGCCATTTCCCACCGTGCACGCCGTATTCGCACATACAGTAGCAGACGAGACCCCTTTACCGCCCTATCTCTTCAGCCGGCCTACCCCCGTATACCTTGCATGTCCTAGACCGACTGTCGACCACGACAATCCCCAACGGCTCACCACTCCCACCACTCGGCGGCCACCATCACCGCCCTGGACTCGCGTCTACCTCCATACTACACCTCGACGTGTTGAGCTGCTGCTGCTGCTGCCGCCGCCGCTGCTTCCAATGCTCCATTGACCCACGCCTGGGGTGTCACTCGTGCTTGATCAAGCCCATCACCTCTACCTATCGCCGCCGAGGTACTCATCTACGACAACGCACACAACACACACTCGCATATTATATATATCTCCACTCCGCGGAACCCTGATTCCAGAATCTTCACCATGCTGTCCTCCACCCTTCAGCCGCCCTCACAACCTCCTCGACCCCATCAGTCCTCTCGCCATCACGCCGCCGCCTCCACCTCGTCCGCCCCAGCCCTCGGCAAACCTCGTCGGCACTCTCTCCCATTCTCCTTCCCGCCTCTATTCCAGTCCAACGCATCGTCGACGAGCCTGGTGCCTTCGACCGCCGAGGGCAAGCCCATACAAGTGGACGACTCCACCGCCGAGCACCGAACATCGGCTCTCCGCGAGCTCAACTCCAACTTTCCCAGCCGTCACCGATACGCAAAGACAACAGGCGCCCAGAGCAGCACATACTCCCAGCCTGTGATCGTCCGAAGCTACTACGCGCCTGTGCCGACTCGTCCCGTGAGCACGGATCGAGGCGTCATCATTGTCAACGGCCGAGGACATCGAACAACACTATCAGAGAGTGGAGGTCCTGCGGCTCTCGTACGGCGTGTGCTTCCGTTTACGTCGAATATCACACCGGCCAGGAATGGAATGCTGGGAACTATGGCGAGGAACAGAGCAAAGCAGCGACTTGATGAGCCGGAAGATGCAAAGCTGCCGCCGGTCGAGGCATTCCGCTTCAAGAGCTTCATGGCCAACATCGAAGACCAGAGTGGCGGTACCGGCATCAATGCCGATCTGGATCGCATTGCAGAAATCTGTGCCAAGTCTCGGTATTCCTTGAGCAACCAGTATGAGGTTCATTACGCTCCCCATGGCTCTGGGTCGTCCTTCACACCTGGGGTTGCCCAGAGCCAGGAACCTCAGGGGCCTACTCTGCAGGTCGTATCGTCCGATGACGAGAGAAACCTGAGGCGGTCCAGAAGGAGACCGATGGGCATTAGGAGGAATAGCAGAGCAATGGGAACGCTGGAGACCATCATGTCCTCGAGTAGATCCTCGGATGAGGACAAATCCAAGAAGAAGTCTGCAGCAGAGATTGCAGAGGAGGTTCGCGGCCGGGCTGCCAAAAAGGGCTCCAGGCACGAGTCATCATCATCATCATCCGAAAACGGGGCGGAGGAGAACGCTCCCCAGGAAGAAGATGCCGCTACACAGAGCGCGACTCGCCGAAGGAGGTCTGGCTCTCTGGCACTCATCGACGGCACACGGCTGAGCATGCACCTCAATGAACTGAACTCGGCCACCGGCCTTGTTAGTGAACCAGCCTTGCCCCAGACTTCAAGCAGCCAGCTCGAGATCCGCACTGCCCCCGAGACGCCGCACAAGGAGCACATCCCTGCGCCATCCAAGACCAGACCTATGGCTGCCGAGGGATTAGACCAGCCCCTTGCTCGTGGTTCCATCTCTCCCGTGGACGCCTCAAACGCCCGGAATAGCTTCATCTCGACGCTGAGTGGCTGGATGACCTGGCGAGCTCCCGATTCTGCGCCCCCTACTCAGGGTCGCGCCGAAGGCAGCCTTCGAGAGCTGCTCAAGACGACTGATGTCAAGGGCAAGGGGATCGAGACGGGGGCATATCAGTAAGATTCGCCACTAACAACCACGCGAGAGGAACACAGAACTCTCGCTTAGAGACAAGATATCTGGTGTCTAGTTGACATCACATTTGTCTCGGAGGACTCACCAAAATGCAATGACCGACAATGACTTGATGAACGAATTACGAAGTTACGAGACCAACCCCTACAGGGTCCGGCGGATGGCAGGGAACAAAAAGTGATACTACAAAAGCCGAAAAGTTTGTGAACAGATCGTACATTCTCGCTTGGGAAGACGGTGTATTCGTGTACATGGAAGATACCTTTGATACTGTATCATGTCGAGAAGATGCCTCGATGGCAGTCTCATCACGACAATGAAGGGTTACTGAAGCTGAGATAGCTGTATGGACGGGAGCCGAGGTGGGCTGTACAACACAGGACGCCATGGAGGACAGCGGGGAGGGGATGGATTATAATAGGCGAGGAGGCTCTCTTTGAAAGAGATACACACCCCTGGAATACATTGATAACTTTAAGAATGGCCAATATATATTATACGGGGATCTTCACATCTTTCTCGACAGCCACATCATGGCACCTGTGGTGGTTTCGCTCAATCCTGACCACTCGCTCGCAGTCCGCTTCTTTATTTCGACATTATCTTGCCACGCCCCCGGCGTCAAGGCCTTTCCCTCTCCTCTTCTATCACCAACCCCCGGATCAATATAGGTATAAGGTATGAACACACACATGCGCCGAAACAACAACAACAACAGCAACCAAACTCGACGTGGACCATCCCATTTCCATGCTTCACGAAAAGCCAAACCCCCAAGCGGTGACAGAAAAAAAAAGTGACTCTGCTTCTGCCAAGCTGAAACATCCGATGCAAATAGTAAACGCCGCAAAGCCCCCACAATGGGGTGGCCAAATATCCCATGAACCGGTGCAACGAGGTCGAGAATGCCCGGAATGCTCCTGAAAACGATGTTTTTTTAGAGAAAGAGAAAACCCCCTTGATGTCCCGGGTGACTGAAATCTCAGCCGGTTTACAACAACAATGTAGTAAATGGTGGAAGGCTATGCCTTGCTGGTGGTAGCGGCTGCATGAGGCGGCTTGTTTCCGCCGTTCTTGTCAATCTGAAGGCGCTTCGCTTCCCGTTGATCGTTGCCCTCATTGGTACGCTTCTTGTCTTTTTCCTTGTCCCGGCTCGCGCTGTCTTTGGCGGCTTTCCGGGCCTCACGGTCTCGACGTTCGTTTTCTTTGCGTAGAGCCTTGGACTCAAACTCATGCCAGTCTCCGTCAATATCGGAAAGCCTGTGAGAAGGTTAGTATATGGGATATGGTGAGGAACCGGGACTGTATGGACTCACTCAATAGCCTGTCGTGGCTGTGGTTCTTCTTTGGTGAAGTAAGGGTGCTGAAGCACTTCGGAAGCACTGGGGCGTTTCGCAGGATCATAGAGGAACATGGCCGAGAGCAGCTCGAACGCAGCCGGTGTCACCTTGTCCCGATACCTGTCGGCAAAGACGTTCTTCCGCTTCGCTGTTGGGCGTAAGAGTTCGAACCAAGCCATGTCGACGAGGTTGGGCCAGTCCTGGAGAGTCGGTGTACCCAAGATATTGTAGATCTTCTCCAGCTGGCTGAGCTCGGTCCCGTCACCAGTAAAGATGGCATGACGAGCAAATATCTCCACCATGACACACGCCGCGCTCCAAACGTCAACAGCGGCCGTGTACTTTGTTTCGCCGAGCAACAACTCCGGGGATCGATACCAGATAGTAATGACTCGATTCGTGTAATCCAGCTGGTGACGCTTTGCATAGAAACGAGCAAGACCAAAATCAGCAATCTTCAAAATGCCCTCGTTGCTCACAAGGATGTTGGCTGCCTTGATGTCTCGATGCAAGACTCCCCTGGTGTGGAGGTAATCCAAGCCCTCAAACATCTGCTTGGCGAGATGCTTCTTCTGAGCCGCATCCAGCTTGAATGTGGGATGGTTCAGGAGGCCCGTGAGATCATGCGACAAGTACTCAAAGACCATGAAGCAATCGTTCTTCTCCACCATGACCTCTTGAAGTTTGACAATGTTGATATGCCTGAGCGACTGTAGAAGCTTGATTTCTCGAACGGCCGTAACAGGGAACCCGTCACGTTCGCCCTCCATGCGGATCCGCTTGAGGGCAACGAGGCCTTTCGTGTAAACGTTGAGGCCCTTGAACACCTTGCCATAGGTACCAGATCCAATAACAGACTCATTTCCAGGCTTCCTGAAGAAGACTGAATCCGAGTCCGCCATGTCGGCTGGGAGGGTCGGCCTTGGCTTCGGACGCTTCATTATCTTCTTGACCTTGCGCATCCGTGGTGCCACCCTGGGTCCTTCTGGAGGCTGACGGTGATCATGCCGTGAGCGAGACGAAGCTGGTTCAGTGGGCGCGCTCCGGGGAGGTTCTCGATCTCGGTTATCCTTTGGAGGTTCTCTTCGTGGGGCGGCGTTTAGCTTCTGCGAGATCTCGGGCTTCGGTGCTGTGACGGCAGGTTTCGACGAGGGCTTGAACGCGAAGCTGAACTTGCCACCGGCTGAGGCTGATTGCGAGCCTGGACCTGATGGCGGTGGTCGGTTTGGAGTTGTCATTGCGTCTCCTTCCACTTCATCTCGGCTGTCGCCAGCAACCTGAGCATCATTAGATGGTTGGAGGGAATCGGCTTCGGCGTCCATCATTTCATGGTTTGCGTCGTCAACGTCGTTCTGGGAGTTTCCGAACCGACCGTTTCCTGCCTCATCGTGATGTCCTCGTGGGGGAGGGCCTTGGCTCCAAGGCGAGTTTTTGAAACCACCCCGTCCTCGACTGGAGAAGGAGCCACCCCGAAAGCCGCCTCCCCGGTAGCCACCGCGGTAGTTTCCTTGAGAATACTGCTGGGGGCCGGTAGGAGCGGCGTAGGGAGGAGAATGAGATGGATTCGAGTGGTAGTGACTCGAAGGGCCATTGGGCGGGCCGTAGTTGCTGCCATGAGCATACTGGGGTGGATATTGCCTAGAGACGTGTCAACATACGCTCCTTGGTATTTACATTCCGCGAGATATCTTACTGTGAGCCGTTCCACCCGCCACGAGATGCCCCATACGGCGACTGCGATGGTGAATTGTGGTAGGATCCTCCTTGCTGAGGAGATTGGGAATAGGGGTCGTTCCCATATTGCGACTTCTGAGGGTACAGGGGGTTGTAGCCTCCCCTATGGTTACCTCGAGATGCCATGTCTTCGTCAATGTCTGACCTTGAAGAATGGCGCCTGCCGGGAGACGCTTCCCGAGACCTGCGCTCTCGGCTCGCCTGAGGCGACCGTGGATGTGTTTGCCTTTTGGACGACTGACGGTCAGAATCCGAAGCACGGTGGTCGTCGCGAGGCGACAGACGGGCACGACGAGATGAAGAGGGCCGATTTTCTGATGTGGGGGAGCGACTGCGTGATCGTTGACGGGGTTTGTCTGCACGAGCCCAAGGTTCACGGTCCGCGCGTCTGGAGCCAGCCTCGGGCTTGGCTGGAGATCGAGTGCGTGAGCGACGCCTGTCTGTCGCTCGTGTTGGCGATTTTGAAGACCGTCCGTGGCGACGGGGTGATGGTTTCCGCCGCTCGCGCGAGGGGTGCCGAGCGTATTTCCTCGAGGCGGACTCGGGGCTATAGTCCCTTGCCCTGACCCGTGGACTCCTGTCCCTCCTCGACCTCTTTCGGCTTGAGCTTGTTAGAGATGGGCTTCGGCTTCGATGGCGCTTGGCTGCTGATGGGGAATTGCGGCTGATCCGATCACGACTCCGACTCCGGCTCCGGCGACGTGACTTGTCCTCGGGCTCGCGGTGGCGCTCCCTCTCGGCTCGATAACGAGGGATGAGATCGTCGGCGTCGGGGGCCCGGCGAGAGGGCTCAGGCGATGGACGAGCGGCGCGATCACGACTGCGATCGCGTGAATGGCGGCGGCGACGGGAGGAGCCAGGCTCAAGTCTCGTTGAAGGGCGATCGCGGCGGGCGTCGGAACCGTGGCGAGACTCACGGGCTTCACGGGGAGATCTTGATCTTTGTGAGGGCTTCACTCCTCGCTCGGCTCGAGACCGTTCTCCTTGGTCATCACGTTCCTGGTCGTCTCTCATGGCAGCATGTCGAGGTCGACGTGGAGGCTTGGATGGGTGCGCTCCATGCTGGCAGCTGGGCGTTGAGTTTTTAGCAGCAACTCGCACGTTAAATCGCCGCACCTTAGCCGAGCCACGACCAGGATCGACTCAGCGAGTGACCCGCTATCAGCGGCCGTGCAGCGTGGGCGTGAGTTGCGGGGAACAATAGAACTCAGTTTGGCCAGATGCAGGTGATAAGATAAGTCTTGCCATGAATCTGCTGGTGAGTGAGAAAAAGGATGAAAGCTGTTGACGGAGAAACAAGTTGCGGAGTTCGCTTGCTCTGCTCCACGCAAGCAAGAAACCCCGTCGCTGGTAGGGTACCGTTAGTCCCAGGCGGTCTCGTCGTGGTTCACGGCCCTAGAACTATCAGTCAGTTGGCTGATGCGCTGGGGCTGCGATGATGTGCGCGTTGGCGGCTGAATCGAGGCGACGACACCCTCCAACCTCGGTGAGCCTGGCGAGAGCCTTGTGCGTGCACTTGCAGGCCTTTCCTCTGCGGGCTCCCTCCCTTTTTGCCACTGCACTCGTTCTTGTCCTTTCTCCCAGTCGAGCGAGTGTTGCAAAAGTGAAGCGTCTCAAGGCCTCAGCAGGCCGTGAAGTGAAATCCGTTGGGTTAATCCCCAAATGGTTCCACCGTTGAGAAACCAGCACCACCTCATTGCTGGCTCGAGAGAGCAAAGGTACTACATACGAATCCGTGTGGATGATTTACGACGAATGCCAGTCCTTTCGACTTTCAGTAGTCGTCCGACGAGTCCAGTCCCCGACTGAACAAGAGGGTGAGCCTCCAGGGGTGCAGAAAAACGGTTTCTGCGCCCAGCATGTCCCAAGGTTCCTTCATGGAGTGCCTTGGACGATAAATGTGAAGGGTTGTCAGGCGGGTCAAAATGCCGCGTGGCCTTGAATAATCGCCGTATCCTTTCAAGGTGCGGGGAAGCAAGTTGTGAACACCGATCTCCTCAAAAGTTGCGCCCATCGATCAGCCCATGTGGCTGTGACGCTGCTTGAGGCATTTCTCCCATGGCAGTCAAAATATCTCCCAAGAGGCCTCACATGCGCTGGACTCACACGAGTCTCCAACCGTGGGCTCGGCGAGGCCTCTATCGCCAAACCCAGATAACTGCAGGGCAAAGGACTTGTCAGACGAAAGTCGAGACCGCATGGGGGAGTTGAGTCCCAAAATGGCAGCTAGGCAGGCTTCGTCCATCGTAGTTTGATCGCAAGAGTGAAGCCTGGAATAACCGTGACCTGCATTTCCAGCAGGCATCATTCGTGACCAGGCGCGATTTCTTCATGAATGCCCCATCATTTTGGACTTGCGGCACAAAGCCCTTTTCCTTGAGATGACCTCGGCACTGTTGAATGCAAAAACCGCGTGCAAAAAAGTGTCGGCTGTAACGGCAGAGGGTATTCCTGACATGGTCGATCGGGAGTCGTCATGGAAACTCGGATTGTCGGAAAGGGAGGGCCGTGAGTTGCCCGGTTGAGGGTTGGACGGATCATCCCATCTTGTATTGTAGCTTCAGTCGAGAGCAGGTGGAGGAAGAAAAATCCCCTGCGAGAGCATCGCACCATGGAAAATTTCCCCGGATGTCGCTTCTTGCTGCGTATTACGGGCGGCGGGCTGGAGTCATCTTATGGTGATTGAGGCTTTGTTGGAGAAGGACGATTAGATCCTGCTTGTGCGAATCTGCTAGCCCGGGGAAGAGCCAGCGTGAAGGTCACGTGTGAAGTGGCGTGCAGCGCACGTGTTGGCGATAAAGGGACTGAGAGGGAAGGACCGAGCAGTGAGGATTGCTTCAAGTCCAGATTTCTTAGATAGACAACAACTAACAAATAAGTCCCTCTAATAACCTTTTTTGTCTCGTCAAGTTTTCACCCATTTTTGCAAGAATTTTAATCTGAGCGCGTATGGTCGTCACCACTTTTCTGCTGTTGTTGGTTCTGGCATTACAACTGGGTCCGGGTGAGGAAACTCGAGAAGCTCGCAACAATCCAGCAAATCGCACGCAGGACATGCAACGCCCTCAAGTACATATCATGTCCTATTGCAGGTACCATCCCTTCGTGTCGTAACTGACCCCTGATTTACGCATGGATGCTCCAGGAAAGACCAGCATCTTATCGCCAACACGTCAATGCGATCCCCTTTAATCGTGCCTCGGCTTGTCGCCATGTAGCCCCACTTACCGAGCATCACGGCGAGACTTTACAGCTTCGGACTCGTCATGGAGCCCGGGACAGGACCTGACTCGAAATTTGGTGGCACCAGAAATCTCGAGGTTTGCTTGGTGCCGGCTAGGCCTGATGCAGGAAAATCGACCGAGCTGAGACCAGTTTGCCTCAGAAAAACAACGTGAAACTTGAGTCGGGTCGAACAATTCAGGAATCGGCCTGCAGCTGGAATTGTCGGTCATGACCATTTCGGCCGCCGGATGGGATCCACCCCGTGCAACCCGGACCCGTTGTCGTTTTGCGAGGGGCGATCTATTAATACGACTCTGTCGCAGTTTTGTCCTGCCATGCACGGCAGTCTTCTGAACCCTCCCTTCTCTCTATCCTACCTATATAGAGGCCTTCAACACCCTGGGAGATCTGTATATCATCGGCTACGGAGCCAGCGCCACCATCTTTGCTCCTCGCATCAACAACATAGGCTCCTGTCGCATACTACTCCACGAACTGCAGTGATGGAGTGGCTCGGCTTCGCAGACATTGAATTCACCCATGCGCCGTCGCCGCGGACGGTGCGAGAGAAGGATGGCAACGTGACGGATCTCCTCTCCATCTGCGAAAAGACGACACCACCATGTCACCTGAACCCGCTGCTTTTCAACGGCCATCTGCAGACCATGTGGACAGCGACCAAGCCCGCCGGGCCCAAGATCTGGTACAAGCGCAAGATCTTTGAGGCCGACCACAAGACCTACCAGGGGACCTTTGCCGTGGATTTTGTCGTTGAGCCATTCGAGCACGAGGATCCTACGTTGTCGCGGCGTACAGTCTATTACACCAATGAGGAGCTGGAGAATTTTGGATCCGATGACACCAAGCCAATGCTTGTCGTGATGCATGGTCTCTCTGGCGGCTCTCACGAGATTTATCTGAGAGAGGCGATTGCGCCCTTGATTGGTGAGGGTGGTTGGGAGGCATGCGTTGTCAACTCGCGAGGATGTGCGCGAAGCAAGATCACCAGTGGCGTTTTGTACAACGCCAGAGCAACGTGGGACATCCGCCAGGTAAGCATGGTCGTGATACAAAAACAATTGACTTGTCTTGCTGACATGCGCTTAGACGGTGAAATGGTTGACGGAAAAGTTCCCCAACCGTCCTTTGTTTGGTATTGGATTTTCTCTGGGCGCCAACATGCTCACAAACGTCAGTTATGAACATGATGGATGATGTAGGCTCAGCTTCTCACTATGAATGATATAGTACTGTGGCGAAGAGGGCGCGAATTGCGTCCTCAAAGGCGCCGTTGCGTGTTCCAATCCCTTCAACCTCGAAGTCTCCAGCAAGATTCTCCAGAGTAGCTACATGGGCAAGGAGGTATACCTGCGAGTGATGGGATGTGAGTGTATTCCGCGTCGTTTGCTTAGGGTCTTGCTAACAACGATCAGCGTCTTTGAAGGAGCTTGCGCGAAGACACCGGGATGAGCTGGAAAAGTATAGCAAGGTTGACGTTGATGCTGTCATGGACATCACTTACCTGAACGAGTTTGATCGCCTGATCCAGTACGTTGTCGAATAAAACTTTGTGGGTTGAGACTGACTTTTCTAAGATGCCCTATCTGGGGATATCCTACTGAATATGCGTATTATCGTGATGCATCGTCAACTGATGCCATTCTGTCCATCAAGATCCCTTTCTTGGCCCTCAACTCCGTCGATGACCCTGTAAGACCCATACACATCCGTTCACTCGTTCATGCTCACATTTCACAGATTGCCGTCAAGGAAGCGATTCCCTTTGAAGAGTTCCAGCAGAACCCCAATACTATTCTCCTCACGACAACACTTGGTGGTCATCTCTGCTGGTTTGAGATTGGTGGCGGTCGATGGTTCCCCAAGCCGGTAGGTCTCACTTCAGGCTGACTATGTCTGCTCTTGAGCTAACGTTGCCTCTAGGTCGCAAACTTTTTGAACCACTTGGCTTTCAAGACTGATCTTGACAGCTTGAAGCCCGAGGAGGAACCTAACCATACCGACTTGGCACAGGGGCATGGCTATAGCCCAATGCGCCGCAAGATGTTGATTGTGGAAGACTAGGATCAGTAGAATAGCCCCTACCGCCTTGGAGACCTGGTGTTGGAGGAATCTTGGTTCATGCTCGAGTTTCTGGGATAGACTGTGTACTAAAAGTATAGCATGCACGCACATAGACGGCACATGATGCCATAATTTGACCGCTTTAATCAATTGGCCGAACATGTAGCCGTATGAATAGCCATGGTTCAAATGCTGTCTTGGGCCTTGATACCAAATCGACAAAAACCACCAGAGGGACTAAACCCCAGCCCATCAAACTCCTAGCGCCAAGCCATGCAACAACTCCGGATTTTCCATTGCCTCTCAGCCCTGTAAGCCTTACGCGAACGACACTCGCTTCTTCCCCTTGGCCTTGGCGGCCTTGGTGCCCGCAGAGGTGTACTCCTTGAGGCTCTCCTCGTCACCGGCGCTCTTGCGCTTTCGCTTCTTTCGGAGGGCGTCCTTGGTATCTTCGAACTTGGTCTTCTTCTCTTCCTCCTTCTTCGCCTGCTCGACCTTGCGCGCCTCGCGGATCTCCTCCATCTGTCGCGCCTTGATCATCTTGGACTCGATCTGGCCATTCTTCTCCGCCTGGACGAGGGATAGAATCGTGCTCATGCTCTCCTGTAAAAAGAAGAAAAAAACGAAGTTAGAATTGTTTCGCGACTGGGAATATACAAAGCGCCATACCCTGTCGTCGACAAAGACCTTGCCCTTCTTCTTGCCCTTGGGCTTGACGACGCCGACCGGGGTGATTGTGTTGAGCTTGGGGATGTTGAGCTGGTCATCCGTGTAGACGCGCTTCTTGGGGTTCTTGATCTTCCGGAGGAGCCCCTCGCGACCCTTGTCCTTGACCTGCTTGGATGGCGGCGTGCCCTTTGGCTTCTTGGACTTGCTGGCGCCGGCGCCGGGGCCGTCGGCGGGGGATCGCTTGGAGGACTTGCTCGAGGAGCCGCCGGCCGCGTGCTTGTTCTTGATTGTTTTTGTTCGTACCACACCCATCGCGACGGCAAGGAGGAATTATCGTGGAAAGGTTTGGCGTGGGCTCGAGGCTGGGGTTTGGTGGTGGGTGAGTGCTATAGAGCTTGGCTGGGGGATCTTTTTTTTCTCTTGGGAGTTGCGATAAGGGACGATAAGAAATTCGGTCTTGAAGTCTGGAGTGGGGCCGGGTGGCTGGATTAGATCCCGGAGCACAGCCACTTCTTCACGGAGCTCCTGTGGCGCAGTTTGGCGAGACAAACCTGAGACCGAGTGCATTTTGAAAGAGGGCGTTCCTGCATGAAGCTGTGCCTCTGATTGGGTCAATTGAAGCGACTCGACTGTCTCATTTGGGGCTGATGCTGCCTCCTCGGCTACGGTTTCTCCCTCATAGTTCATGTCAGCGAATGGAGTTTTTGGCACAAAAAGACCTCTTCGCACAGGCATTGGAAATTGCTCCCAGCTCCATGGATCGGGGTTCAACGCTAAGCCTTATTTAGGAGCCTGTCACGGTGGCCAACGGAAGATTGATGCGACGGACTGCAGATTAAGCTGGCAGCGAGGCATTGACTCTTTCGGGATCATGTTGCGTTGCCAGTTGACCCCTTGAGCCTGGGAGGTATAGGCATGCAATTGCTGCCTGGACTGTCAATTGGCCCATGATCATTCGTTGTTGGGACAGGGGTTCTTGATCTGTTTGGCCGGGATTCATAGCTTCGGAGCCGGGGGCTCAAGGCCGGATGAGTCAACACCGAAAATCGTAATAGAAGAGCGTATGTGGCTTTACAGTGGTATAACGCGTGGATTTGCCGTCTACTAGAGTCAATGTATGTGACGAGTACCCGGGAAACGCACTGCGTTAGCTTCCCGCAGAATCATGAACCAGATGCCTGATACCAAGACTCCCGGCAGCCCCGCCACGCTTCTCCATGGACGGGGTTTCTTCGACACCACAGACGTCAGTGACTGCTGATTTTGTCTTGGTAGACTCCAGGGGCACTCGTCATCTAAAGACAGAGCAATGTGCAACCTGCAACGCCGCGGGATTGACCGGCTCACTTGCACGAGACAGATTATTTGCTTTTTATTCCTGCTTACCCTAGCTGTGCAGATCTCGTGCGACAAGGTGCGGTATCAAATCTTTCCAGAAGCCGGGACAGAGGGCGGCTAAACAGCCCGCGTCCTCTGGCGCTAGAGAGGGAAGGCACCCCCCGGCGCTCCGATTGTGTCACTGCCGCACTGCTGAGTGCCCGCCTTCTGACGCCAGGGCCATGGGTAAGGTCCCCCAAGTGCCTGGGGGGTTGGGGGATGGATGGGCTAGTGGAGCCCAGGCCGCGCCGCTACAGGCCATCCGCGACCACTTACAGCGAGGGTTTTCAGCGAGCTCAGGGCTTCTCCAGAGGGAGTGCCATTGAGGAGGTAGCGTGGAGGTACAGTACCGCGGGGGACGTGCGAGAGGGGTACCTGCTAGCTACCTCTGACTCTACAGGTACGCGACTCTGGATTTTTTAGTACGTGGGTTGCCAGAAATTCTTCCCTCCATCATTCTTTCCCTCTCGCAACCTACGTTCCCCGAACCAAAATTCCCCAAACTAAAGATTCTCTCTTCACCAACAGCTCCAAACACAGCACCGACCGTCCTCACTATTCACTCGCCTCCGAAACCTTCTCGACAACATCGATACCCGAAACGTCCCTCCAACAGCATCATCAGTCAATAATCGTAAACAAACCCTAGCCCCTCGCCCTCCCGCTACCTATCCATCGCCGCCCCCTCATCCGACCTCGAGACCGTGTAACCTCGAAAGGCCCTACATCGCCAACCCGCCTCGCGCCCCCGACAAATACAATCTTCCCGTCTCCTACTATTGCCCTGCCCGAACAACCGACGTCGTATCTGCCCTCTCCGTCTTTTCCTCCCAACGGCCATATCTGAGGCGTCTTCGACAGGCGACTTCCCCGCCCTACCTTAATTTGCAGGCAAAACCTGTCCCATTCAGTCTTGATGGATAACCTCTGGGCCCGCCGCACAAAGTAAGTTTCCTTGCCCCTCTGTCTGCATAACAAGTGAACCTTGCCAACACTTTCCGCCCCGACAGCTCCGGCAAGCTCACCCTCTCGACACCCGGTCAAGGGTCCAGTGGTGATTCCTTCAGTCGCAATGCTTCCTTCCCCAAGCGCCAAGGCGGCGAAACCCCGTCGTCGAGCAAACCGAACCCCTTCACCACCACACCTGGAGGCGGCCTGGTATCCCCGACCAGCGGCGCCTCCAGTGCCTTTGGCCTAGGCTCTGGAGCCTTCGCCTCCTTTGGGTCGGCGAAAACACCCAAGTCTTCGGCCAACCCTTTCGACTCTGCTATGGGCACTGCGGTCGCAAAGGCTGGCCAGTCCAAGGACCCGTCAAAGGTTGTGGGGAAGGCCCCTAGCATGGCCTCCATCTCCGAGGGTAGTCAGGCGGCCGCTCCTGTATCACACGCGCTCATGGAGCCCTGGACTTTCTGGTACCGACCCCCGATCTCCAAGGCGCACGGCTTCATCGAATACGAGAAGACCCTGCACGAGATTGCTACTGTGCGGACGGTGGAGGAGTTTTGGGAGATCTTCTCATACCTCAAGCGCCCCTCCACGCTTCCGGTTGTGTCAGACTTCCACCTCTTCAAGAAGGGCGTCCGCCCGATCTGGGAGGATGATGTGAACAAAAAGGGTGGAAAGTGGGTTGTTCGGATGAAGAAGGGCGTGGCCGACCGGTACTGGGAGGATCTCATGCTCTCCCTCATCGGGGATCAGTTTGGTGACGCTGGAGAGGACGTTTGTGGTGCCGTGCTCAGTGTAAGGAATGGAGAAGACATCCTGAGCATCTGGACCCGAACGGATGGTGGCCGCGTCATCAAGATTCGGTAAGTCTTGTTGGTGAGCGAGTGGAAGTTGTTCCGAAACTAACTCTTCTTCAACAGTGAAACCATGAAGCACGTCCTCAACTTCCCACCCAACACTCGAGTGGAGTTCAAGAGCCATGACTCTAGTATTCAGCAACGAACTGCCATCGAGGAGCAACGCCGCGAAAAGGCGGGCCAGCACCATCACCACGATAAGCGTCACACAGGTGGCGTGTCGAAGCAGCCCTCGGAGCAATCCTAGTCGTAGCGCGTCCGGCGTCCCTGACCACCAACCTGTGTATTGTATTTTCGACAAGCCGGTGTCCACATTTCGGGACCTATCGGTCGAGTCGCCTTTGTTTTTTAACTACCTCCTTTGTTTTGTCTGTTCTCTTGTCTTTACGATGACAATTTAGTTGGCGGTGTTGGAGAGTTCTTCTGGGTGGGGCTGCTCATAACGTGTTCATGAGGATCAAGGGTTGGCGGCTGGGACGACTGGATGACATGAGTGAAAACGGCTGGATACGAAAAGGGCGAGGCTTATTGATGGCTTCGCCCCAGGGATGGTGTATTACTAGCTGCGAGCGACCAGGACGTGGCTCGCCCAATAGCGGATTTCGGCGAGAGCTACAATCACAAGAGCGAGCTTTGAGGGCTGTCGTTTGTCGCCCAAGCGCAAGACTGTCTTGTCTGTTGCATCATAAACCGTGATATTACATTTTGTGCCTAGGTATTAATTGCGCTCATGACTGACTTGCATAGGGTCATGATGCTGCTGTTTTTCCCTTGCCCTTTGGCTCTCTCCTCCTCTCCCATACTTGTAGATATGTCTCGCCCAGGTACAGCAGCTCGCTCTGCACCTTGTCCACAAAGAGGTCCTGACACACCACCCACTCCCCCGTCGCCTTGTTCTTGAGCTGCACCTTCCACGTCTTGCGCTCCTCGCCGCTGTCGACAACGTCCTCGCGCACGCGCACCGCCTCGTGGACCACGTTGGCAACGAGGTCGTACCAGATGGGCTCGCCGGGGGGCCACTCGCGCGGGTTGGGCTCGACGTAGGGCGACATGTCGAGGTTGCGGGCGTCAAATGTGACGATGGTGGGGTTGCGCTCCGAGACGAACTTGTTCTGCGAGAAGCGCTTGACGTGGAAGACGAGATAGGGGGGCAGGGGGTGCATGAGGCGGTACCGCTTGCGCTGGGCGTGGTGTTCCTGTGCCCGCTGGCCGTCGTACTTTGTGAGGATGGTGGTCAGCGGTACCTGTGGGATGATGTTCTTCTCGAGCTCGTCCTGGAAGAGCGGCGCTGAGGGGAGGTCGAGGGTGAGGAGGAGGAAGCGCACCACGTCGACCTTGACGTCGGCGTCTTCGAAGCGCAGGCGGTCGCTCGCGTCTGCGCGGGCCGTGATGGCCTGCGACTCGACCTTCATCTTGCCCTGGAACGTGCGCTGCACCATGGAGCTGCCGGGTTTCGTCTTGCTCCCGCCGAGGCCGAGGTGGAGGTTGTTGAGGAACCACGACAAAAAGTCGACGGGGTCCGACTGCGCCGTGAGGGTGAAGCGCTTGTTGGAGCGGAGCGAGATCTCCTGTAGGAGCTCGTGCGGGGAGACATGGGCTTTAAAGGCACGCGGATTCCAGATCTTGCGGACGAGGATGCTGCATCGCTTGACGAGCTCCGTCTTGTCGGGAAAGTCCTCGAGTAGGAGATAGTTGCGTAGGGGCGCGACGTGGGCGAGGGCCTGGACCACGACGTTGAAGTAGTCGTTCTCCTTGATGTTGTTCATGCCCACAAAACCGGGCGTGTACTCCTTGGAGTCGAGGGTGTAGCTGGACCTGCGGGCGCGGTCCATCTCGATCACCTCCTTCTTGGTGTACCGCGGATCCGACACGTACTTGATGTCGTCCAGAGCGCGGCTCTTGACCTCGTAGCCCTCGGGCAGGACGTAGACGCGCTGGGTCTCGAGGTTGATGAAGACATGGTGATCTTCGTCGAGCGAGTGAAAGTAGGCGTGCGACTTTAGCCCGCGGCCCTGGAAGTACTTGCCGCAGATGAGGCAGGCGTAGACGTTGATGTTGGAGAGGGAGACGGAGCACAGCTTTTCAAAGTCAAAGTCGAGCACGTTGCGATCGATGGTATCGAGGTAGAGGTCGTCGTAGCCGTCGGTGGGCGCCAACTGCCGTATGGGCGCAGCAGGCTTGTCCTCGTCAAAGTCGTCATCGTCGTCTTGCGCATCGCCGTTGGCCTGCGCTTCAGGCTGGGGAGTTTCGGCGTCTGCGCCGTTCTCTAGGGGAGACTCGATGTCCCCAAGCCGAGACTTCTTTGATGCTGGCGACGCAATGTCGAGGTCGTCGAGGGCCTCTGAGGCCTGGCGCTTGGCCATTGTTGAGCGCGAAAGCAGGAGATCAGCGGTATGATAGTCCAGATCGCCTTGAATTGGCGGGTTGTGTTGGTTACAGCTTTTGTGGTCTCGCTGAAGCTTGGTTGAAATTTGACGTCGTGGATGAAGGAGTGAGGATGGATCAGAGGACGGAATGAATGCGGCGGTTATTAGTGGAGCCTTGAAGCTCAGGTCCAGGCACTAGCGCAGTCCAGGCTGCGACACCATAAAATGAGAGCAACAGTGATCACGAGATCATTTTCAAGGACTACTTATTCAAAAAGAAATATAAACATTTTATCTATATCCATTGTACTCCAGTAATTATCCGGGAATGAACACATGGGGGAAAACAGTTGACCCTGCGTCAACAACCGTACAGCTCATCTTCTATCCAGCCATGACAACATCCTCATCCATCGCGGGTGCGAGATCATCCATTTCCTGAAGGGTATATTCCACCAGATAGCTCTCATCAACTAAATCCTCGGTACGCTTGTAGTGCCTCTCCGTGTAGACGCGAATGGCGTGTAGCACATCCTTCAAGCTCTTCTGCCCCTTGGCCCCCTTAACTGAGAGGTTGGAGAATTTGGATGCAGGATAGCTGCGGATGAGAGTCAACAAGATTCTCTGGGCTACTGGCGCCGTTCGAGCATTCGTGTTCCAGTCTCGCAGCCTCAGTAGAAGCAGGAAGATCTGCTCATCTGACAGGCTGCCGAGCACCTCATCCACGGCTTTCAAGCCACTCAGGCTACCCTTGTCAGGGTTGTTTGTTGTCATGACTGAGTTAAACAGGCTCAGCAGTCGTCCTGGGTGGTTGAGCTGGAGCGCGAGAGTGATGGCTTCTCGGAATGAGCCAGCATGGATATGGTTCTCCAGCTCTTGCTCCTGCTCAATCATCTTCAACACAGCCTGTGATGCCGCAGCCTGAGTCTCGGACGAAGTGTCCTTCCAAAAGGACACTGTCGAATCACCACTGCCAGACACAATAGTGTTGTTCTCTGGGTGGACAGCTACAGCCCAAACGCGGTCCTCATGGTTATCGAGAGTGCACTCTGCCTCGCCCGAGTTGGCATCCCAAACCTTGACGAGACCATCGCCACCAGCACTGGTGAACTGGACTCGCTTCTTGGACTGATCCTGGCTGGAAGGCATGTTCAGCCACGCAACCTTCAGGACACTATTGGAATGACCCTCAAAAGTTCTAACGCAGGTATAATTGGCCAGGTTCCAGAGCTTGATGGTCTTGTCACCGCTGCCCGTGAGAACGACGCCCTTTCCGGTGACAGGGCCGTCTTCACCCTGGATAGCTGGCAGCTGTGCGGGAGAGAACTGAACCGACCAGACACCTCGCTTGTGGCCGCGCAGGATGCCTTGAACTTCGCCCTCCTCCACGGACCAGATCTTGACCGTCTTGTCCTGCGACGCAGATGCGAAAAGCTGGCTCGAGTGGTGAACGTTGATTGCGTTGATATCCTTGTCGTGTGCTTTTCGGGTGAAGACGGCGCGGGAACCCCCCTTGAGGCCCTTTTGCTGGGCTGTCCGTGGGATTTCCCACTTCTTGACAGTCTGATCTTGAGAGCCTGTAATAAGGAAAGCAGGAGGATTGTTCAGGGGGTCGGAGCGCGCTGCAGATGACTCGGGAGGAACGCATTTGGGGAGTGCGACAGCACCCAGCGATTCGGCGTGGCCCGAGAATGTTGCCCAACATGTGTAAGAGTTGTTGGCATGATCAATACGCCAAAGTTTGGCGGTATTATCCTTAGCACCAGTGGCAATCCAATGGCCCGACCAATCAATATCGAGAGAAATGACAATTTCTTCGTGGCCCTTTAGCAGAGCAACGTCTTGCCCAAAGTAAGGGGAAGAGTCAGAGTCCCACGCAGATTCACCATCCTGAGTCTCTGTTTCGGAAACAGACACAAGCCTGATATCCTCCGAGTTTGTGGCCAGGGCAACGAGTGAACGGTCTGGAAGGAGGTACCCCAAGTCGATAATATCATCGTGCGTTCCAGATATCCTTCGAAATGGCTCCGGCGCCGAGAGTGATGACGCCTCTGCCTTCTTGGGTGGCCGATACAACGCCAGAGTATGGTCGACCTGAACGAGGAGGATGAAGGGAAGGCCAGGGCGGTAGATACCCGACGCGATGCCCTCCTCTTCGCTCTTGGCGGCTTGCTGCGGGGTGAGCTCTTTGCCTGTATCCGTGTCCCAGATTCGAAGACAGCCATTTGCACCGGCCGAGTAGGTGAGCTGTCCATCATCGATGAAGCCAGCCGCCTCGACAAGTTCCAGACAAGGCACAATCTTGCGAATCTTCCAAGACTTGGCATCCCACCACGTCAGGGTCTTGTCTCTGCCTGCCGTAACCAAGGCGTGCTGCTCTGGTGAGTAGTCTAGTCCCTGGACGTCAGAGACGTGAGACTCGAGATTGGCGACACAGCTGCGCTTGTGCAAGTCCCATACTCGGACCTTGCCGTCTTGGTTGCCACAGGCAAGTCTGAAGTTGGTTGTGCTGGCGTTCTCCTCTTCGTCGTCGGAATCCTCCTGGTGCTTGGATTTCTTCCCCTTGCGAGCAGCCTCACTTGAGCGAGCGGCGACCTCGAAGAAGTGAAGCGCAGAGACCAGAACGGAAGATCCACGGAAAGTGTGCGTAACATAGCCAGCGGCGATATCCCAGACCTTGACAGCTCCATCGGTTCCTCCAGTGGCGAGCAAGGTGCTGGTTCGGTCAACGGCAAGAACGACAACAGGTGTGCCGTGGGCCTTGACTGTTCGGGTGAGAGTAGCTTCGACAGATCCATCCTCCTGAGACCGCTTCAGCGCATAAATCCTCATGGACAAGGAGCGCGAGCAGATGATGAGATGGGAACCGGAGGGCGTCACTGCAGTATGTTAGTTGAGACGGGCTGAACACCATTCGAGGAGACTCACAGGTCAAGGTAGAAATGAGCTCTCCATCCTGTCAAGAATTAGCGATTCTGCGTTGAAAGGCTTCAGAGCGATGCTTACACCCTCGATTTGCGCAAGGTGCTTGCCGTTTGTCGGGTCAGTGAGAATCGCATCCTCCCCAAGAACTGTCGCGAGAATTCGTGCGCCATTGTCGAGGGCCACAGAGCCTCCCGTAAAGATGGGGCGAATGACATGTTCCACGTCAAACGACGTCTTCAACGGCTGCTTATTTGCCATTGTGTGTGTGTGCGTGTGGGTGTTGTTGCGATTGCGACCTGACGAGAAATCAAAGCAAAGAAGCTCTCATGGGTCTTGACTTCCTGTTCCTCGATTTTTTTTCTGGCGCTCATGACAAGCCGATTTGATTGGCGGAAGTGAGCTTACATAAGTCGCGTTCCCACCAGCCACTCCTCCTGAGCCACACCTCATTCATTTGGCATCATGACAGCTCCTGGCTTGTCTCGAAATTCATCACTTTTCCACTTTGCAGGCAGTTCATTTCATCTCGCATACACTAAACGCGTTTCAAAATCATCTTCATCTCGCTGTACAAACGACTAGAGTTGGCGACCTGGTCACATGATGCAGTCTTCACGTGCCCAATAGATGAACCTCCATAATCCTTCATCATGGGAATGCATGGCCCCTTGACCGCTCAGGCGCTGGTACGCGACCCGCCATCATCTTCCCATCATGAGATGAATGCTAACGTGCAAAGGGTCGGTCTCCTTATGACGATGTTGTGGAGTGGGATGGGGATCACGATGATCACGATGATCAACAAGATGAAGGTTCAACGCAACAACAGTACGACCACAGAGGTCGTCCCATAAACCCCGAGACGAAGAGGATCAACAGGGACATCATCCGCTCCCATAACGAGGTCATGCTGGTTATTGGCGTTGCTGAACAGGAGAACCCGACCTCAAATCCCGAAGCCGAGTCGGATCGGAGACATGCCCTCTACGAGTATGACGTGGGCATGAATCTCACCTTCTCGGCAATGCGCTGTGTGGATGCCGCTGGTGCGTTTGGCCTCGACGGCCTCCGGCAGCGCATTCTGGTATGTCTTTCGCTGGCCTGGTTCTTGTTGAACTTGCTAACATCTTGCAGATCTATAAAAGATATTCGCACATAGCCTTTTGGGATTTGTTTGCTCAAGCCCGCAAGGACTTTTCTTTCACGAGAGATGTTATGCCCGGTGCGGCTACAAGCATTCTCACCAATTATACAGATCGCAAACTGTTCTGGTTATGGAGAGACCGCCCCGATAGGATGTTTGCCCGTCACTTGTGAGTGGATCGCGGCCCCAATATGCGAATGCCTTCAGCTCATCCCCTATTAGTGTTCACGAGATGTGGGCGTACGGGAGAACCCATATCGAGCTATTCGTAGCTTTGCAGAGACTTGGGTTGGTCTCAAGCAGCAACTGGCTTCCCAGCCTTTCGTTCTTTATCCCTTTCAGCCAGGACTCGCCCATCCCGGCACCACCACCGCTCAATGGTCTTTCAATCCAGTCCGTTCTGCAATGGATAGGAGGTGTGTGCATCTCGGCAACACCTTTCCTTCTCTGGGTGATGACGCAGAGAATGATCAGGGACTTGCGGCCCCAGTTGTGGCATCTTATCTTACCCAGACTTCCAAACACATGCCCTCCTCCAGGGACGCCAACCACTTGGGGACCGACCGATAGACCCAGAGACAGGGCGGAGAATACCCACAGTCGAAGCGCGACCAACGACGTTTCGCCCCTGCGGGCTGTGGATGGGCAAGTGCCGACTGATACGCGCCCTGTGGAGGCGGTACGACGACCAAGCACCTTCTCTGCACGCGGAGAAGACTATAGCGACGAGGATGAGAATGAAGGAGCCAATGCCACATTGATTAGCTTCGATGTGGAGGCCACTGAAGCCTCATCAGACGGACCACAAGGGCTGTGGAGTGCAGAGTTGAGACCTAGCCTGAGCGTCAGTGATGCTAGAGGATTGAGCTCGCAGGCCTCGTACGTTGACACATTACTCACGCAGCTGCCGCCGCTGCTTGCAAACCATATCTTTTCGGAAGCGGCTATCCGATTGCTTACAGTGCCTTACGAGAGCATGTCTCTTCGGTTGCTGGCTCGGACGTTTCGCCTCAGGCTTGGTCTACCCTGCCACGATATTTGGCACGTCAACTTATTGAGTGGCCTCAACTCTACATTTGCCATCAACTTCTTGGGCTGCCAGCTTCTCCATCTGGTACTTACCTCTGAACTTTGGGCGTGTTTCGCGACGATATCGGAACTCTTGCATACGACGCCTGATGAATGGAGGGAGGCGGAAGATCAGAAAGGGGGCGAATGGCGAGAGGAATGAGGTTGGCTGGTTGGTCGGGGCATGTATTGAAGCACCAGGGACAAAGCGTTCATTGTATGACGGCTGCAGCCTCTCCCCGCCCATGTGAACTCCACGCTAATGCTGCTGCTCGAACCAGGCTACATACGCCCGATACTAGCGTGAAAGAAGAGCTGGATCGCTTGCCAGCTGCGTGTTGCGCCCCGTGGAAGACTTGAACCTGCTTGACATGGGCCGTCGACCTCAGTCGTGCGCCAGCGGAGCGGCATGTCCCACTGCCACCCTTGGGTTATAGCCCTAGTCGACAAGGATCGTATCGTTTTTCTTCTTGGGCCTTGGATTGCGCCTGCAGCCGTATGGTTCGTTCTGCCCCTCATCCGCAGTGGCGGCGTCTCGGGGCCAGACACGCAGACACGACACGATAGCTAGCGAAACGAGAAGGGACACAGATTGGGAGGAGTTCACTCGGCAGGGGGGCGTCCTGCGTCCCAGCTTTGTTGAGGAGGATGAGATTGTCGACTGACGGCTACACCCTTTGCCCTGTGCCGTCAGGGGTCGAGTCCCACTGCCATGGCCAGAGAGGGCAGCCCAGGGCCCCTGCGTCGTGCGCCGATCGATGGTTCTGTTCACACACATCTAGGGCTAGAAGAGCCGGTTACACAGACAAGCACCGTCTACGACGCTTTCGTCGAGAACTACATGCGTCGCTGGCAGCTGTTACGTACGAGTTTGGAGGCTCAAGAATCAAGAGCTGATGGACCTGCAACTGAGCTCGGATGCTCATCTTACTCTGCAGGAAGCACTCCAATCATCTGGGGCAATAAGAGCCGGAACCCAGCCCCCGCAGCGCAGCATAGGAATAGCAGGGCAACCGGCGCACGCTGGTCGGAAAGCACCGTGCAGTGGAGGGCCTTGGAGGAGGTTCCGTCTACATCTTCTTGCATGCGGTGGCGTTTTCTTGTCATGACTGGGGGCTGCGAACCCCTGGATACGCCTCTGGAAGAGTCATGGCGGTCCTTCTTGGCATTGGCTGGTGTGTTTATCGATGCCGGGCCCCGAGCTGCTGCGGGCACCAACAGCCCGCCGCGGCTCTTGGAGTTGCAGCTCCCAGGGGGTTTGTCTTCTTGCCTTGCAAGGGCGTGACCAGCTACGACTTGACGAGGCAGACATAATCTCCCGGCTCTGTTGCTCCAGCGGTTTTGCAGGGTTACTGGGAGAGCGCTGAATCGCTGTCAAGGACAGCCAACCACATCGCTGCCGGGGACGGCACCGTTGTCCGCGATGTTGTCACCATGTTGCCATTGGCATGGAAGTCGGCGACAACATGGGCCACGCCAAGCAAGAGAAGGAAGTCGACGCCCGCCGCCTGAAAAAGGTCGTCCTCACCTCCATTGTGAGGACGAGCTGCTATCGACCCCGCCATGGAGATCTCCTCGCCCCTCCGCATCTGAAACTCTCCCCTGGTCTCTATCAACAACCGTAGCGGGCGCGACCTTTAGCGGCCACTAGTCCTCACGGTTCGGCCCATCAGACAAGGGATCGTCGTCCGAGACTGGGTCGTTAGCGTGTCTGTGAGCGCAGGTCCCAGGGGTGTGTAAGCCGAAGCGATGCATGTCCTCGTTCCCTCTGACCTCTCCATGCCTGCTCACCTTGCCTACCTTGGCTGTGTGCGAGCGTCCTTGGCCGTCATTTTTGACATATTGCTTTTTTTCTCACTGCCAGTAGGTAGGTTCGTTGACTGCAGGACACGCTTGTCCGCCCTGGAAATGATGAGGAAAAGTCTTGCCAACGCCTCCAAGAAGGGTACCGACTTGTAGTATAAATTGACCAGCTTTGCCGTGTTCTCAAGATCCTCACCACACCTCACACCTTCTTCTACATCTCTTGCCAAACCACTTGTCCTTCAAAAAAGAAAACATTGCCTTGTTCTTAAACTTGTCGCCATGAGCCCACCTCCAGTCCAAGAGAAACGATGCATCATTGTCATTCATCCCGTTCCTCCCCCGCAGCCAGCGTCTAAAAAGGCCGTCTCCTCGTCTTGAGAAATTGCCCAGCCCTCGGCTTCAAGACTCTAGCGGACATCTATTGTGTGTTCTTCACACTCGGATCATCGCTATGGTTCAAGACCTTTGTGAACTTGGACCACACAATGCCGGGGTACTTGACAACACGCCCTTGTTTCTAACCAGAACTGACGGTATTGTTTAGAGGAAACCCTGGAAGCTACGTACTAGGATACTGATACTTTGATGTGCCGTAGCATGATTCAAGTTGTGGATATGGAGGACGTGGATTTCAAAGATATTTTTTATCTCGGCACCGCTGTCATGGCCAGGATTATTGGGAAAAGGCAGATTGAGACGGGCCTCTGCTACTGGGGGAAGGAAGTGGGAGAGCGGGTAACAGAAAATATAGTCAAAGATCAATGTCAACATTGGCTCCTGACATGGCCAAAACTCTCTGGTCCATTTTAGCTTCTCTTTCGTCTCCTTGAGCTCGTAGTAAACTCCTCGTAAAGATGGCATGTAGTCGCAACCCCTGTGACTCGCATGCGCATTGCTGGAGAGCCGTTGGTTCCACCCGCCGCCGGGATTGCCGCACCAGCAGATTTGACAGCCACGCATTTGGACAAATCGGGGACGAGAACAGTCTCTCGACTTGAAGATACAAACGAGGTACTCGTGGCTCTGGTACCGTGGCTGGAGACAACCTCCACGTGCTGCAAGGCGCGTCAGGCAATTGACAGAGCCTCCAAGAGCCCATCGTTATTCGTCCGTCTCTGCAGGTATTGGCCGAGGTCTTGCTGTGCTTTGAGGTTTCGTCGCCCATCTTGCCCATTTCGCCAGGCTTCAGAGGCTGTGTCGTGCCTTTCCTGTCATGGTCGGACACCACATCCATTCATGGCCTTGCAGGACACAAAGGATGCAGCAGAGGATCATGTCTGATGAGACAGTAACGCCCCGATACTGAGGTTTGTTCTCGGGGCTCGAGGCATAAATACCCATCGCAGCGCCGCAACGATTGACTCTCTCGACCTGAGGTTTCCAGACAAGTCAGCTGCCGTACCTCTCAAGTACCTTCTCCATCATGCCCCTCACCAATGTTTCACCTCTGCCCTCAGCCCCGGACGCTGTTGATGACTTGGTAGTCCAGCAGAGCATCACCGAGAATCCTCAGACAGACAATGAGGGAGAAACTCGAGGTTCGTAGCCCAGCCAGTGACGAGGTGACGAGGTTCGATGTGTTAACCCATGTCCCTCTGCATCAGATTCGGCGAGACATGAAGCTGATCGAGGTATGGAAGTCACCGCCAATCGGATGTTATACTTGTCAAGCGCTAACAGCAACGCTACAGGCCCAGGCGCAGCTTTGTTGCAGCTTGCGGCAGTGAAGGAGAGTGACCCGACACATATTCTCTTTCGCCGCTTCACAGAGCTCGCTTCATTGTCCGTCGACCTAGAAGCGAATCATCTGGAGCAGCTAGGACATGACCTCAGGCAGATGGTTCGAGCAGGCGACGAGGGTGTCTATGACTTCAACGACAAGGTTTTCGCGAAACTCTGTCGTTATCGTACGGTCCTAGTGCTCATCTACTTTGTCCGGAGGACATGAGCTAACAGGATCAAGATCAGTTTGGGCGCAACTTTAGGAAGGTCCTGGGGCTCGACGAACCAAGTCAACCATTGTTGAGGACCGTCCTGGCTTCTGCAAAGGCAAGTTGGGGCCCAGGACAAGGCCTCCATCTAAACGCCCCCGATGAAGACTTCGCATTGCTCTACGACGCAGACAAATTCGAGCAGATGATGACTCTCTGGCCGCATCGTCCACTGGCCCAACGTTTCTTGGTAAGCAAAGATGCCCGTTGCCCGCCGCGAAGCTGTTTTGACCAAGTAGAACGCGTTCAAGCCAAGAACCGAGCAGAGGGAGGGCCTCGAGATGACGTATTTTCCTCTGGAATATTTTCGTTTCGTCGCCGTGGGCGTATTCTACTGCACCGTCGGTCTCTTTTTAGTAGCACCGATGGCCATCCAGACGCTGAATGTGACGTCTCCGACTGGTGAGGTTGTTACTTACCTGGTGTTCGTCCTTGTCGCAGGCTTCGCGATCCAGGCCCTTGTGAGTGGCTTCACCAGGCAGCTTCTGGTGTATTTAGCGTATGCGGGAGTTATGGCGGCTGTCATGAGACAGAAGGGCTAAGATGGTTCTTTTGGGGGTCGGGGGAGTGGAATGGAGGAATCGGATGGGCGATGGGACACAGCGACGCTGCAGAGTACTCTCCTTGTTCCCCGTATCGAGATGCAGTTCAATTCATCGAATTCTGCAGAATTCTGTGCAACTATGACAGTCTTTGTGGTCAGCCTGTAGCCCACTCGTCGAGCTCCAGGTGATCTGTCGCCCTGGTGCAAGACCTGATGGAACGCAAGTAGCCGCAGTGTCGGGGAGGCTCGAGGGGAACATGGACGGGTGATATTGAAAAGGGGTGCCAAAAGGTCGAAATGGATCGAAAAGGGGAAGATACTAAGAAGGGTCCGTTGGAATCATAAAGAGTAGGTAGTAGCAGAACCTGAATAGACTGGCCTCTACTATGGGTGGATGGATGAATGGGAGAAGTCGCACGAGGAGAGAGAGGCTCGAGGCCGAGTGGCTTAACTGGCAGGCGATAGGGAACCTACCTACCTACCTGCTCTTGGTGCTTTTGCGGCTCAAAACCCGGGTCCAAAGAGGCAACCACTCAGGGGAGCGACACCCGGCCCAGGATGGGCGGGTAGGTACTGGAGGCAGGTGTGGACGGCTTCAACCACCCCGGCGTTGCTGCACCAGGCAATACTACCATACGTAGGTAGATAGATCCATGTGATAATCTTCAATTCACTTTCTCTCTAGCCAAGAATCTTCACTATCACTTGACCCCCTCATCCCGCTGCATTGGCTTCATCAAGATGTACCTACTGCGTATGCTGTAGGTCTAAGGACTTGGTTAGGCGGGTACCTGGACCCAATACCTCTCTACCTACCTACCTAGGATCCCACCACCAGGCCATCTATTTTGGGCGGCGGCTGCATCTGAGGTGAAATTACCACAGAATGAAAAAGAACTTGATAGAAACAGAGGGGCTTCAAAGATTGATAACAGGGGTCGAGTGTCCCAGGAGAGATTGCATGTCTTAGGAAAAAGATGCATCGACTGTGCACCTTTTTCTCGTGACCAAGGCCGGTGGCAACCTAGCAAAGGGGTTGGTTAGTTAGCAGGGCCATTGCCCGTTCGTCGTCAGTGTCACTGCTTCTGCATCCCATTAGTGTCATCTGACGAAAGCGTCCCTACCAATTGATAACCCTGGTTGCCATTCGACGCCTCGACCAGGTAGGTATGACCTCAACGTGCGTCCGGGGACAATCTTTACCGAGTTGCTGTGCGGTACCTGCTGTGCTCCTCCTGCTCGACGTCCGTCCTTTTCAGCCTCCACCCACGCGGCTGAAACAAGGGCCTAGCTGAGTGGGATTGGAGTAGGTACCCAAGTTGCTCAAGAGTTCTGAGCGCTCGTCGACGCCATGAATCGCTCGATTCGACCCTCATAGCATGCCCATATTTATCTCTATGTGGGTGTATTAGGGCCATGTCCCCTTCCTCAACAGACCAGCCATCGCTTATTTGCGCCTCCAGCTTTGTTGCTACCCCTGCAAGATGAAAGGCAGCCAAGCCTCCACTTGCAAACCATGGCGAACTGGTTCCTAGTATGGCAATGCTCTTGGTGAAAGGCGTCTGGGCGGGGCACTGGAAATGGCCATCGACTCATGCTTGGTGGGCTCCCATGGTGAGGATTCCCAACAAACTCCAGGGTCGATTTGCTCAGCTGAAATCCTGGCTTCTCCAACGATGACCAGCCCCTAGGATAACAATGATTTGCAACAGCCGCAGCATCCCAGGAATTGTGCGTCACGAGTTGGTGAAACCAGAACCGGGGTCATATGTGTCGGTGGCTCGGGTTGAGCCGATCCCGTCTAGGTGGCTGGACGGTAGCAGTCTGTCCCATGCGGAAATCCCCAACCCCACGCTGACCGTTGACCGCTGACCGAAACACGCTTGTGCGACAGCGAACTATGGTCGATATTATATCTTCCATTTGAGAGAGTTTCTGTCGAGAATCATCAGTTTCTGTCCTGCAATGGATTCGAAGGCCCGAGGTGCTGCTGTTGGGGCAGAGCCTGCCTGTGTGCCTGCCTGGTTACCATTGAAGGTAGGTGCCGCCCAGTTTCTCTCACCGCTTTGTGGTTTGAGCCTTTAACCAAAAACTGACCTTGACATCCATGAAGCAGAAACAGTCGTTCGCCAAGCTCATTTGATGGCCTGTCCCGAGATCATGACCCCGTTGGCTTCTTCTGCAAGCTCTTCGACAGCCCTCAATTGCCTCGACGCGAGACTCGATAATGGATCCTTGCAACCTTGGGGTTTCGGCCACGACCGAGCATGACGGCAGCCACGACGCACAACAAAGACGCATGTCCAATACCTAGCGAACACTTCGCAATGGCAGGTGCCTTTCTTCTTGGAGCTGATCAATGTCGTTGTTGTTGAGGTCCAGGAGGTGCTCGGCCATCGCAAGTCGAAGCCATATTTAGACTCCTTGCGGGTAGTCAGCCCTTGCTTCTCGGAATCGGGTCGGGAATGGGCAAAGTACAGGTGAGTGATAACAAACCTAAGCACGCCCATACAGGCTCAGTCAAGCAGATGCTAACTTGTTGCTGGCAGCATATTCCCGTTCGCAAGTGAACAATCAGAAGTTGCTGTATCCTTCCGGCCTCGGGTCATCGGTCGTCAATGATCATTGATCAAGGGGGTAGAGGGGTTTATAACCCATCGCGACTACCTAGGTAACTAGGGACCCCGCTTCGTTATTAGGTGCGGATCCGGACGTTGCCCACAGAAGAAGCGCAACCCATGCTCATAGCATGGCAGGAGCTCTTGTACGTAAGACCAGAGTCCGTGGGGCAGTCTTCTGGAGCTGTAGGGCAGTATAGCTTGCGACTGCCATGGACAACACGCTCTTCTTCAAGCGTGTCTGGCAGTGGGACATGTCGCCCTCAACACTTGGGTCTGATGCAGTCGGGTGCAAATCAGCCAATAACGCCCAATTCAGTATGTGTTCTGGGGTCGTACCTTTGAGGGGTTAATCCTCGGCCACCCGCCGCTCAGCTCAATCTCAGCTGAAGCGCCTTGTCGAAGCAGCGGAATTAGGGGAAAGTTGAGACGAGTCTTTGGGGTGGGGATAGGATGTTCACAAGCGCCTGCTAACGGCTTGATGGACATCTCTAATCGTCCTAAAGGGCGGAGGCTCTGCCCGCTTTCCAGCTTACACCCAGCACGGTGGATGCCGGCATCTCCAGGGCGGACTAGGAATTCCTATCTTGCCATGGTCGTCCTGCCGCTGTACCATGGAACTTATCCGGACGCAATGCTTCGCCTCCTGATGCGATCCTTGAGATATGGATGGATAGTCGTCGACTCTTCTTAGTTGGAAGGTCAAAGACATTCTAAGAAGCGGTTGCCTCGGTGTTGGTGGCGTGAATTACCAGCACATCTCCAACAGTGCCACACTACGCCAGCTCGTCAACCCTTGTCAAGGCCATGAGCGAGCTTTTGGTGGGAGGTGATTGCTACCAGGGCCTGGACTTGTTGATGCCTGACTCGAGAGAGCCTCGCCAACTCACTCATGGGCGATTTTCACATCCTCACTTCAATCTTTCGAGGACGTCGGCATCCAACGAGAATGTTTCGCTGTTGACTGAGGCAATTTTGGCGATTCCAGCGGTTGCTTTCAGATCGCGATAAAGCGTTGATCCTAACCACCCCCTGAATCAACGAGACTTCAGAGCGCTTGGTTCTCCCAAGCAGGCGTGGTTTCTCTACCGGCACAGCCTAACCGCCAAATCACCACCGCCGAGCAGCTGCACATCGTCAGGTGTTTTGAGGCCCACCTAGCGATGATGACTCTGACCAAGCTGGACGATAATCTTGCATGCTTTTGGATGCTTCCAGAGTGAGGCTGTCTCCAACCTCACAATGACAAAGGGCGGTCAATGAGAGATGTGTTGGTCCTACACTCCGAGTTGCTTCGCCCGCCCTCCTCCTCGACGATGCCATCTCTGAATGGCCTATCGACTTCAGTTTCTTTACTCGGTGAGGCCAATGGCAAACGAAACCGCCCAGGCCCGTCGCCTAACCACACCCTCATGATGCTTCAGAGGCTTCTTGGCCAATGACGGACTGATTGTCGGCTGCATCCTCAATACATTGTCCATCGGGTACTCGAAGTCTCGACGATGTACTCTGCCTGTAACACCTTCGCCGAGCGGTCCGGCCCGCGAGAAGCAACTCAACCTGGCTTGTGGGGGCCGGAATGGCGGCCTACCGAGGTCATCTGAGACTCGATCCTGTGCATCATTCGTCCTGCAAGACAGAGCTGCCAGACACGCATCGATGCATCTCGTTGCACAGCCCTCCCCAGTCAGGATAGTTGGGCAGAAAGTGCAGGTGGGCCTTCAGCCTGCTTCTATAACTTTTGTTTTGTGGCTAATTGTTGTCTTATTGTTATTTGATCTTGGGAGGGGATATTTGGCACACTAATCTAGCTATTTGACACACCTTTGTTCTTATCCCTAAGCATAAGGATAGCAAATCTCGAATAGAGACCTTAACAAGTCTACCTACCTATATAAGGATTCAATAAATAATTAGTAGAGAATCTATCTTACCTTAGATCATTCCCCCTTATTCTAAGATTAATATTATATAATAAGGTGATAAGAAACCGATAATAATGATCTGAGGATAGGTAACCAGCTCAGTGATAGTCAAGAAGTGTGCCAAATATCCACTCCCTATAACAAAGAATCACATACAGGACGACGTCCATCAACATAATCATGACCCAGGGGAACTCATCACCAAACTTGTATGTTTCTGAAGAGGTCATTCGTCGTGTCACTTGATCGAAAACTCCCATTGAGGCAAATATCGGTTTAAACAAAAAGGCAAATGTGATGTGTTAACACGCTGTCCCATAGTCACGTCCCAACTACGACGAGGGGCTCTTCACTTTTTCTAGAATGTCAAAGTCCCTTGTATGAAGATAAAGGCTACTAATTAAAACCAGAGAGTTCTTTTCTTGGAATATGGCGCATGGGAGTTTCCACGGTTACTATGATACATTGGTTGACTGTATTGTCTGAATAGTTACAAATACCCAAGGTCACTACTGCCCTACTACACCCGGCAAAGCTTGCTGTTCTGGTTGGGAAGGTTGCCGAAGATCTTGTCCTGGAGCTCCCACTTGTCCGAGCCAACGCCGTTGGTGGCATAGAAGACGTCCCAGGGATCCCACTTCTCCTTGATCTCGACCAGACGCTCCCAGTTGCTGCCCCAGAACGAGTGCTGGAAGTCGGGCTCGATGTAGTCGCTCTCGGAGCAGTACGCGTGGCCGCCGGGAGTCACGTCTCTCCATCGCTGGATGTAGTCGTTCGTCAGGCTATCAGAGGCGTTCTTCTTGGTCTCCTCATCGGCGGTGACGTCCCAGAAGACGGCGCCGATGCCATGGACGAGGGCCGTCCGCCAGCCTGGGTTGACGGCCGTGTCCGGATAGCCCTCAGTGCCAGCGTAGACGTTGAAGGCGATGAACCAGCCGTAGTCCTCGATGCTGCCCTTGACGGCCTCGAACGTCTTGCTGGTGATGGTCTCGTTGGCCCAGTTCTCCTCGGGGAACAGGCGGCTCCCCTGGCGGATGGACGGGTTGCCCCAACCTTCAAGGGGGAACGAGGCCTGCCAGGCCGGGTAGAAGTCGTCGAACTCGGCGTACTCGGGCTTGATGCTGATGCCGAGCTTCTTGAAGTCGGCAAACAGGGGGGCGACGAGCTTCTTGAGCTGCTCTACGGTAAAGTTGGGGGCGAACCAGGGCTGCATGGAGAAGCTGAAGCCGGTTTCGGTCTTGGTGATGAGGAAGTACTCGTAGTTGCCGTTTTCCTTGGCGTACTCGGGGAAGCGGTCCCAGAAAGCCTTGACGCCCTTCCAGAAGACTTCGTCAGTGAGGCCATCGACGCCAGAGGCAAAGGCAAAGGTCACTGTGGCGACAGAACCGAGCTTGGGGTGAGCCTTGACAACAGCAGAGGTTACGACACCAAAGGTACCGCCACCTCCTCCGCGGATGGCCCAGAAGAGGTCGGGGTTGCAGCTCTCGCTGGCGGTGACGAGATGACCATCGGCAGTGACCACCTCGAAGGAGAGGACAGAGTCAGAGGCCATGCCGTGGATTCCAGAGAGAGGACCGTGGCCGCCGCCCTGGATGAAGCCGCCCATGACACCGACGGTCTGGCCCTCTCCGCCGATGAGAGTGACGCCGTGCTCCCTGGCGGCCTCGTAAACTTCGTAGGCCTGGACACCGGCTCCAGCCTTGACGGCGGGACCCCTGTAGTCGCCCTCTTCATAGTCCTCGTAGACCTCGATGGACTTGAGGTTGTGAGTCCAGATGGACAAGGCGCCGTAGCCGGTCGACTTGGCGCCAAAGTCGTGACCCGTGTTCTTGATGACGAGACGCAGGTTCAGGCTGCGAGCCAGGTTGATGGCGAGCTGGATGTGGGCAACGTTTGTAGCGTCGACTGTGTAAAGGGGGTAACCGCCGACAGTGCAAGACTTGGCGGATGCGAAGAGAGAAGGGGGGAGACAGGACTGGCCCTGGTAAAGCACGGCGTTGACAGCAGTGGGATCCTCAGTGGGAACATAGGAGTTATTGAACCAGTTGTTCATGAGGTAGTCGCACTTTGCTTTGTTGTAGTTTCCGAACTCGGAGTCCTCATAACAGACCGAGGCGTACGGGACTGTCTTTTGGAGGGCATCGCCGAGGAGGTAGTCGAATACTGCCCAGAGCTTATCGGTGGGGAAGTAGTCATCTCCAGGGGCTGTCTTGCACTGGCCAAACAGGCTTCGTCTGTGGATAGTCTCTTCCTTGTCATTGTCGAACTCGAACAACTCTACGTGAGAGAGTCCGAGGGAGGTAAGGTTGGTGATAACCCCATCAGTCAGCTGCATAGACTCATCGACGAAGAGGGGGGCTTTGGCTTTTGAGGAACTCCTCGAGACGGCCTCACTGGCTGGGGCAATAGCAGACTTGTCGACGGCTAAGTCATGTTTAGTTTGACTCAGTTATGCAATTCATCAAGACTCACGTATGTCCTTGCCACCAACTTTGATGGTCTGGGCAAAGGATGCGCTAGCGAGCGCCGCCACGGTAAAGAACCGCATGGCAGACATGGTGAACGACGAGAGAGACAAAAAGGCGACTAATGGAGGTCTAGAAGCTCAAGACTAGCCGGGTAGAGGCGGAATCCGTGGCCCTTTCTATAACGCCACGACCCAAGAGAAGCGTCGAGGAGGGGCAAGACGAGCTGTGGGCGCGATGGAGCAGAACCGGGAACCACGCCATGGGCCGAGGTTGGAGATATTTCAGGAGTAGAGAACAAGGCATGGAATAGTTGGGAGACCATGGAGAGTGGGAACTCTGTTGGCTGGACCAAGATGAGGCATGAATGAGAAGGGGCCGGGTTGTGGGCGGAGGATTGTCCGACGAGGCAACCAACAGAGTCGACCTAGATGGCTCACTAGCACGAAGGAATAGGATCGAGAGCGAGGGATTCATCTGATGATTTTCTAGGAACAGAGGCTTGGATTCGCCAAGATATCAAGGGGGGGAGTAAGCCTTGACGAAGATGCTGAGTCGTAGTTCGTGGATGAATTGTGGCCCTTGAAAGATCCCGTCAAAGAGGCTGAAGATTGTCGATTGTCTCGATCGATGTAGGGACGTTGGAACGAGCTGAACAAAGGATGCTCCACCAGAGTGAGCTTGGTGATGTTTCATCGCTTCGAGGCTGTGAGGGGGCATGACTTGGATGGCAACGCCACTCGAGTTGACAGATGAACTGACAACGGGAGCTAATGCAGTAGCTCGGTTTTCTAGAAGCCCAGCCATGGATGGCGTGTGGTATACTCGAAGAGGTCAAAGAATCTGACATAGGAGGTTCTAGAGTGACAGCTCACGCGACCCAAGCATCGTGTCTTGGAGTCATCTTGTCTATAGCCGCAGCAGGCGAAGAAATTAATAAGGCTTGATCCTTGGATGGAGATCAATCGAGACCAGTCCTTTGATCTGCCGGGATGAGATACAAGGAAGAGGCTTGTTGACAGACGCAGAGAAAGGAGCTAGGATCTCTGAAAGATCGATGCGGCATGCAGAGTGAGACTTCTGTAACAGACCAGGAGGTGGGGGAGCGATGATTTCTGCCCCTGAATTTTTGGGGCAATTATTAAATGACTCGAGGAGGAGTTTTCGGCAATTAATTCGGGTTTGATGGTATTGATGTTGGTGATGTTAATGTTGGTGGTTTAAAGTTGGAGTTGAGCGATATAGTCTTGGACTTGCAACTCTGATTGATTAGACCCATCTTTGACATGTTCAAGGCATGTTTCCTTTTGTCGCAATAAAAAACAAGTTTCCTAGATTAACGAGATGGGGAAAAAGGAAATCATTACCGATGGAAACATCTGATCAACTCACAAAGTGGGAACCCTAGAAACGTCCTTGCATCTCCGCCAAAACGGCACCAAAGGATCGCCGACCCTGATTTTGTTTGAGCAGGGATATAATGACATGTCGCTATAGGAGACTAGAGTTGTTCTAGGGACAGTCTTGGGGCGAGGAGCGATTTGTAAAGTCGTAGTCATCGATCGGATCATGAGTGATACAACATGATGGTTCACACCACTAGACAGCTTCGAGGGAAACATGCCGGTTCTTCCACGTTGTTTTAGGGAATAATGATCGACATGGAATACTCCATCGAATGCTCTCTTGCAGCGTAAACCCACCATAGACTCGTCTATCGACTACACCCGTCCACCCAGCCTGCGAACAAAGCACATCCCAACCTCGAAGCACTGAAACGCATGCTGATCCCATGACGCAGGGAACAACCCGACAGCTCGCCATGGGGGCGTGAGATTCAGCCCATATCTCTCGTTCGCCACGGCCCCGGTGCCTTGTCTCTCTCACCCGCTGCCTTACATACGCATCGCAAGCAAGGGGCCGCTTCCGGTTCGTCCTCTATCCTAGGGGGGAACGGACTTCAGCCGCTTCTGCAGGTAAATATGTCTGAGGCGTGGTGCGAGAACGAGGTGGTGCGCTAGCTCCTTCGTAGGTTCCATCTTTTTCGCGTTCTCCTGACGAGAGAGAGAGAGAGAGAGAGAGAGACGGCATATAGGTAGATGTAAACACCCTGAGCCGAGATCAACATGACTCTTCCCTCTTTCTGAACTCTCTTTTCCTTTCCCATTCTTTTGGCTCTTTGCCTTGAAACAAAAACAGTTGCCCTCTTCTTGAGCTGGTTCTCACACCTCGATGGATGTAGAAGCTGTGCAGAGGCTCGTCGGGGAGCTGCACAAGAGAGCCGTCGATGGCGTCGAGGCGGCGGGTTCTGATGGGTACCCTTACTCGCGGCTTCAGCAGATTGGGTATTTCATCTTGTTCTTCTTTCCCATCATGGCATTTTGTGTCTGGGTTCTTCGTATATATGGCCGCTTCTCGACGAAGCAATACAGCTGGGGTGAGTCTGTCCTGTTTTATCTTGTGATAATACTGACAGTACGTGTTAGATGACATGCTCATTACTTTAGCAATGGTATACTACACACACTCCATCTACACTATCTATAGAAACTGACAAGTCTAGTTCCTATCCATCGGCGAGACAATCTGCTCCTACTACTCAATGCGCCTCAACTACATCGGCATCCACAAAAAGGACATACCCTTAACCCAAGACTTCGTCCTCGGCCAGAAATGGGCCTTCACCATCCAGATCCTCTACAACCCCATCCTCGCCCTCGTCAAGACGTCGGTCCTCCTCTTCCTCATGCGCCTCGGCGGACAGAAGCGCGAGGTCCGCCTCTGCATCGTCAGCCTCCTCGTCTTCAACCTCTTCCAGATGGTCACCATGTTCTTCGCCTGCGTCTTCCAGTGCACTCCCGTGAGCTACTTCTGGGACCGCATGAAGGAGGAGAGCGTGAGGCCGGACGGCATGTGCATCAACCAGAATGCTTTTTACATCGCCACCTCGAGCCTCACCATCTTGACCGACGTGTTGGTTCTTATTCTGCCGTTTTGGATCTTTTTGGGATTGAAGCTGCCTCTCAAGGTGCGGGCGGCAATCATTGGAGTCTTTGTCCTCGGAGGAGCGTAAGTACCTAACAAAGGCTTTCAAGATGGCGTCGACTTGCTGACTCTTCAAGTGTTACCGTCATGAGCATCCTCCGCATGTCCTGGCTTATCGAGTCGGCATACTACACCGACATCACCGACCCGAATCTCGACTGGAGCTACGACATCCGCTTCACTTACTCGGCCGTCGAGACCAACCTGGCCATCATCACGGCATCAGCGCCAGCTCTTCGACCTCTCTTCCTCCAGTGGTTCCCCAGGTTCTTCTCAGCACTCAAGTCATCCGGAAACAAATACTCCTCGACACGAGACGGTTACGGACGATCCACGACAACAGGAACAGCGAAGCGATCGCGCGGCGGCACAGGAGTCCGGAGCAGCCTCGGAGGGCCGTTCCCGCTCAAGGACATCAAGGGCCGATCCGAGATCCGATCTCACTCGCCGACCAACTCGGAGGAAGAGATCATGACGTACAACGGCATCCTCAAGACGTCCGAGGTGGCTGTGCAGTATGACGAGAGGGTACCGGCGACGCACCTGAGAGACGACAGCGAGACCGAATCTTCGAGATATGGATTTGGACCTCGTGCCAGTCATGATCGTTTCTAGGTTGTGTTTTTTTGGGGTTGAGCTTGTAGAATAGATTCTAGAATATTTGAATTATTTGATCTCTAACTTTAGGGTAGTAGATAATGACTATTAATAGGTAAAGATACCACATTGCGGATCAATGACGAGTTCGTGCTCTTAAACCTCCATTATCTGCTCGTATTCGTGTATATAGAGTCGTAATTATTTCATATAAATTCTGTCATATTTTTTATACTGTAATAACTCGAGTTTTGATTGGCAGGTAAACTTGCAGTCGACAAGGCTCATGTAACTTTGACGTCCAACTTGCCCCTCACCTTGCGATATTCCAACCCCCACCTTGAGGCATGACGTCTCATCTCCCACCTCTATTCTTACATTTACACTCACTCAACTTGTGCAAAGCCACTTAAATCCACCATAAATCGCAATGCCTGAGCGTACTGTTCTCGTTACCGGCGCCACCGGGCTCTTGGGTCGTGAAGTCTCGGCTTCGTTTGGCCTGAGAAGCTGGAACGTCAAAGGAACAGGCTATTCTCGCGCAGATGGAATCAGCACCCTCAAAGTCGATCTCAGCAGTGAATCTGAAGTAGCAACCCTTCTTGATGAGACCAAGTTAGAGCTCCCGCTGCTTCGACAGTTTGGCCCAGAAAAGCTGACCTTGTGCCATCACTAGACCGCAGGTCATCGTTCACTGTGAGCCAACACCACCTTGACCATGCATGCACTACCGCGACTGACCCAGAACCATCAAGGCGCTGCTCAGCGGTTCCCAGACAAAGTCGACAAATACCCAGAGGCCGCAAGAGCCCTCAACGTAGCGGCTAGCAAGTCCCTCGCCCAGCTGGCCGCTGACAGAGACATCTTCCTCATCTACATCTCAACCGACTACGTCTTCCCCGGCGTACCAGGAGATGCTCCGTATGAAGCCGACGCCGAGCCTCGGCCGACCAACCTCTATGGTCAGACCAAGCTGGACGGCGAGCGTGCCGTTCTGGAGACGCTTGCAAAGGCTGGAAAGGAAGGCTTGGGCGTCGTGCTCCGAGTCCCCGTCTTGTATGGCAACGCTGAGACGCCAGCCGAGAGCGCCGTCAACGTCCTGATGGATGCGCTGTGGAAGGCTCAGACACAAGGGATCGAGGTCAACATGGACCACTGGGCCATCCGGTATCCCACCAATACCGAAGACATTGGACGGGTCTGCCACGGTATGTTTCATATGTTTCACTCTGCCTCCAGCCATGGTGTTTCGAGCCAAGAGAATGCACCGTTGGCCCTTGTATCTTGTTTACTCGTCAACCACGGGCAATAGAGCCTTGCTGATAGCACCCTAGACATCTCGCTCAAGTACCTCGACACGGCAGCTGGCGATAGAGCCGCTCTACCCCATATCCTCCAGTTCTCGAGCGAGGACCGCATGACAAAGTACGAGATAGTCCAGCTGTTCGGAGAAATTATGGGCCTGTCGACTGAGGGCATCAAGCCCAACGCCGAGGGGAATGATCCAAATGCCAGTGTCCAGCGCCCGTACGACTGCCACCTGAGCACAAAGGCGCTGCGGGACTTGGGGATCGACGTTTCGGCGTGCGACTTCAAGGGCTGGTGGCGGCGCGAGGTTCGCGCGTTTCGCAAGTAAGGGCGCGTGCCGTTGATGCCGATTGGGAGGTCGCTTGGCTGGCTGAACTGCTGTTTGAGGGACACGCTTCATCTAGGTACTCGAGCTTGAGTCGTGCTGGAGAAAAGGGAGTCTTGTCTCGCATTTGTACCTGCACCGTAACTCGTGGCATGTATAAGAGCGAATCTCGAACTTGGGTCTTTGGGACCCGTCTTATTAGGAAGAGGCCGTTGAAGGCAGCAGCTGAGTTTCGACTGAACTGGTCAGTTGGCGTTCTCTGTGATGCTATACAGGTCGGTGGATTTCTCTATTCTGCAGTCAGCTGAATAAACGTGCATACTTGTTGTGCGCTTCTTTCGGCCCAACCCGGTACATACATGACCTACTCAACTGTGCAATCATCATGACCTCTGACCAGTCCCAGCCATCCAACAGATTGGTAGGCTTGTCTTCATTGTGTTTCTCGTCAGCCGTTGACTGAGACTGGAATGGATCCTCGAGGCCCAAGAGGGCGGGACTTTTTGCCTCGGCCTCTCAGGGCGTGTGATGTGTATCTGGCTCCATGCCAGACGGTTTGGGCATGCACTGTAGCACATACCATTTGTCGCTGGTTGGCATTGCATGACCTTCGTTCTTTTGAGACTTTGCGAGGGAGAGATTGGAAGCCTCCATTTAGGAAGGGGAGCGTTGAATTTTGGACCTGCCTCTTAATTTTCGGTTCTGTTATCTTGGAAGGTGCCTCCCTGATCTTTCTTTCCTTTTGATTTTCTCGTCAACTGACTTTGGCTAGGTACTCCAGAGGTGGCATCATTTTCTTCTTCTACAATCACTTTTCAATACTCACGCTTCATCAGCTGCAAATGTCGAAATGGTTCATCCCAGTTGAGCCCTCGCCGAGATTGTCGCCCTTGTCCTTTTCACGCTCCCCGAGGGACTGCAGCTCCCAGCCTGATCTACCTGCCTTTCCTGGGCCAATACGTACCATCTCGAAAACGACGCCATCTTCCTCCACATAATTAGCCCAGCTGTCAATTGACTTTCCAACGGTTCTGTGGAGAAGAAGAAGAAGAAGAAGGAACAGAAACAAATACGAGAACCCCCCTGCCGACGATCGCAAGCGACATTCGAGCTGTCGCCCAATCTATTGTCGACCGTCAGCGGATCGATCCGACAACCTTGCATCTAAGGGCCTTCGGGGACTACGATAGGGCTGCAGAAGCGCCCGCCGTCCCCATCCAGGGTCCGTCGTCCACTGCAGGAACCGATTCTTTAGCGGCGACAGACGAGGACGGCCCGCGTCCAAATGGCGTCGTCGACGACGACGACCATGGCGGCGGTGGCCCCACTGCAATTCGAAGACGCCTGGGATCAGCCGCATGATGCCGTGAAGCCACCCATCCCAAAAATGTCGCGATATCGGAGTCTCCGAGGAAAGAGCGTATCCTCGTTAAAGCGCCGGGCGTTTGACGTGTATAGTGGACCACCTTCAGAGGGAAGCCATCTGGCTCAAGGAGATTGCTATCCCCGCCTGGGCACGCCGACCTTGCTGGGGCGACCAGTCGCCCCAGCAAGGTCGGCGT